>VZUI01048205.1:0-187513 GCA_013401135.1 Cettia cetti | reverse complement strand
AAGAACCCAAATGTGAGGAACTACACTACTTTTTACTACCCTTTGTGGCTTGTAATTCCTCTCTCAGTGTTGGAAATTTTGCCCATGGACTAAAGTCGAAACCATTGTCCTTCTGGGCTGTGTACCAGGGTCTCCAACCCCCCTGTACAGATCCCAGACCCCCCTGTACAGGTTCCAACCCCCCCTGTACAGGTCTCTGTCAGTCCAGGGTATTCAAAGCAATGCCCTGGACCCCAACACCCCAGGGCACTCCTCATAATCACAGCCACATTCTGCATACAGGTTTGGTGCTGCAACATTATTCTCCAGCTACAGAGCTCTGCTTCATGCAGTCTGATCTTCATTCATACTTTGTTACTGCATTTTCCACATTTAAAGGCTCACTGCAGGACAGAGTCATGTTTTGTGGCTGGAGTCCTCTGTTTCACTCAGATTTGTTTCACATCAAGTCTCTTGTGTACAAGTCATTATAAAAAATGTTTGGTGGAAAAGTAATTTATAAACCATAAATGGAAGTATTTAGTCCCTGTTTTTATCAGTGCAGACCAACACAGCTCTAATTGCAAAACTGACCTGGTCCCAAAGCAAAGGCCAACTGTGTCTAATCATCCAGGGGATGGACCAGAACACATTGAATAAAGGAAATGGAAAGTAACACCAAAATGTTTTAAGATGTAAAATGACACAACGTTCAATGAACACTTGCCAACATCATCTCTAATTACTGCAGTGATTAAGTAGTAAAGAATTTGGTCCCAAGGGGATTGCAGTTCTGAAGGAAATACGGTGCCATGTGTTACAGAATTTTTTCTTGCAAATCATTATGGAAATCCTGCTTCCTCTGGTTCTCCTAACAAACTCCTTCTTTGCAAAAACCATGCTTCATTTGTGAAGTGCAGAGGGAGTGTAGCTTGCCTGCTTCTGAAGATTTATGTCTTTATTGCCATGTATTCAACTTGCCTTTTTAAAAAAATCCTTTTATGTCTCTAAAGAAAGAAGCATAGAAAGCATTATGTATTTGCATACTGTAAGGGTTCCTCTCATCCTTGCTGAAGAACAAACAGGGAACAGGGGAGGGCTAGATAAAAGAATCGAGACCTTAACGCAGCATGGCAATGGCCTAACAAACAGCCAGAGAAACTGCAATTAATGCAAGACCAGTTTAAAATCATAGACCCAGGGGACACCTTAGAAGATCTTGTTTAGAAGTACTTTCTTCTTTTTCATAATTGTATTAACCATGAGATCAAATTTTTTCCAGCTTAAAAAAACCATGAAGCACAAAAAAAAAAACCAAAAAAAACCAAACCAACAAAAAAAAAAACACCTTAGGTTGAGTAACAAAAGCATTTGAATTGATTTTAATTTACGGGTTTAAACTTCCTGTAACTCTGGATCAAAATGTCTATTGTACAAGCAAAATATTTCTCTCACCATAGCATGCTCATGTTTATTGTGTTTTAGTCTCTCAGCAGGTGTCTCTAAATGTATGCTGTGTTGTCATCTTTTCATTCCGCAAAGGAAGTGGAAAAAAAAAATCATTATCCTCTTGCAGATCTGGAATAGGAGACAAAGGACAGCAAGGGAATAACCATGGAACTCCTTCTCTGTTTTTCCTGATTTTTTTTGCATCAGATCTGTGTCTCTGCTGTCTTCCTACCCTTTGCTATACAGAGCTTCCAAACATGCCATGGCATGTTCCACAAAGAAATATTTAGTTCTCACAAGGCACTTTTATCAGCACATCAAAGCAACACAATTGTCCCCATTTCAGTGGTGCAAAACCCGACTCAAACATGGTCTGCATGGAATATGCAGAGCAGGGAAACAGTGCTGTGTGTTCCCAGGCTGTGAGTGCCATACACATCCCTTGGAAATAGGGCTCTTCTGTCTGCCATGCAGAGAGGTCAAGGGAGAGGAGAAGGAAGGAGAGTCACTAGAATATAACACCGTGGGGTTTAAGCTTTCTGTCGTCCTAAGGAACATACAGAGTCAGTCATAAACAAATAAAAACAAGATCAACTGATTTCAGACCTAGCTTTTAGAGAAAATGTAACGCTTGGTGAAAAGCGAGCGAGAAATGATGTCATGGGCAGTTCCCGGCTGTCAGCTGTGCCCCAACAGCCTGGCTGTGTCTGCTGCTGGGATGTGGTCAAATGTATGAGCAGAATGAAAAACAAAACCAGCTATAGTAGTAAATTAAAATGCTTCCTCTTGCTTCTTAGTAGAGATGAGGTTTAGCTGGAAAGGCAACAGATGCTCTGAATTTCAGTGTTTAAAATGAGACATTGAGACTTCCTTTTTAGCCAAGTTGTTACGAGTATGGGAGAAGATGCTCTTTTTTTTCCTCAGCATTGAATAAGATGTTAAACTTAGTTTTCTAAGCTTATTTCATGAATCATTCATGATCAAGTACAAATCCTCGCAAACTCGCAGGCTTCCTGGTCGAGAGCACTGAACCAGCAAGAAGACTGTTTAGGGAGATTTAATGGGGAATGCCAAAACAGTTAAAAATACAACTGGAAGGATCATAAGCAGTAGGTAAATTCATTGGACCAGAACACTTATCTGTTGCTTCAGTCCCATTTGTACTATCAGCAATGCTGATAATAAAAGTGTTGCAGATTTTGCAAAGGTCTTCAGATTCTCAAATTCTAACTCTTTTTTTATGCATCTGTAGTTGTTATTTCTGTGAAGGGCATCATGCCATCCTGCAGCACTTTGTGACTCACTGAAATTCTGTTTTTGAGACTTAGCAGTATGAAGTTCTAAGTAAGTCAAGCAGAGAAAAATGCTCATTTTCGATAAAATAGATCAAATTGTGTTTACAGTGACCAACAAACTTCCAATAAATATTGCCCCCACAAAAGCTGACAAGACAACCAAATTTAGAGGGAAATAGATTAGCTGAATGGCAAATGTATTGAACTGAGACCACATGTTTGGGAAGTTCTGAAAGCAAAAGCCTCCATGCAGTATTTCCTGTCCCCTTTTACCCACTCACTCAGAAGATGCACGTTTCTCTGGCACCTGCTCCCATTACTCATAACCTTGCTGAGGGAGGGCACAAACAGAAGAAAGATGGGTCTGGGGCAGACATGCTAAGGGCAGACATGCTAAGGGAAAAGGAAGGTTAAAAGGACTTAATGGCTGTAAAGGGAACAATGAAAGCGTACCCTGTTTGTGAAACAGCCAGGAGAGGGTTGGGTTACAACAGTGCTGCATCAACAGCACAGCCAACATGAAGAGAATGGTCAGAAGAGAATTGTCCATGGCAAGGAGAGCTGCCTCTCCAGGAAGGGAGAGCTCTTGCTCTCCTTGCACCTAATTTTCCAGCATTGCCTCCCTAACTTCCAGACAACAGATCTAGTTCCTTTTCCTTTTAATCACTACTGCCATTGGTGGAGGTGTGGACATAACCTATCAGCAAACATAGTGGTGACCCTCAGCTGATGATTTGGGAAATGAACACTCACATTCACAGGCTCCTAATTCCTCATGGCTGGAATCCTCTGGTACCCAAATTCTTCTACATCCATCTGACGTTTGGTTGAACTATCTCCAGAGCCAGACCAGTGCTTTCTGGCAACACCATAGCAAGCTCCCAGAGGCTCCAGTCTGCAATCGCCTGTCAGAAACATGACACAGGAGACCAGGAATGGCAGGCTACTATCTCTGTCACTCACCAAAAAAGGAGATGGGATAGAGCCCACTCCGTCATGATTTTTCAAGTCCTCTAACACCTGCATATTATCAAAACACAGGAACTATTGTAATCAGAGACCTCACCTACAGCATTTTCATACAAACTGAGTACACCCAAAATGCAATGAGAAACTAATTAGACTCTTCTATAGCTTGCTAGTTTATATTTTTATTTGAAGCTTAGGTATAGTCGAAAGACGTGTTAAAAATGCTGATAGGCTAAGCTTGATTTTTTTTAAACAAAATAATTGTGCTCTAAAAAAGGCAAACCATTATTAATTTATGTTAAATATCAGTTGCTTTTGTTTTTTATTAAAACAGCTCTGGCTTTTTTACTGCATTAAGAGAAAATCAGGAGGTTTTATATTTTAGGTTTGTGCTGTTGTAAAACTAAGAATTGTATGGTTCTTAAACTGTTCTCAATTGCACTTGAACAGAAATGTACATAAACTTTCACCTTTTTGAAAGAGTAAAATCTATGTATTGCCTTGAAAAGGGCACTAAATGGCTCCTGCATTTAGAACTGGATGGCAAACTATTCTACTGCAATGTCTGAGATGCCACTGCTGGCCTTTGCTATGGTGTCAAGCATCAGCCTTAGTGGCATTGCAATTTCCCTTCTGGAAACAAGTTGGTATTTGTGGACCATATTACACTGAATGAAATTTGCAGTCTCTGATGCCTGCTAGTGGGACATTTGTTATATGCTCTGTTTTGAATGTAGTAATACATATTTCAGTGTGGCACTGCTTCTTCAAAAGATTAAAAACCTCTTAGTCCTTTGAGACTTGTGTCAGCATCTGATTTCTTGTGCAAGGTAATCTTTAAATATTAATATGGGGCAAGGTCATGCTCTCTTTAACCCCCAAAACGGAGTTAGTAAATCATGATCTGGCAGTAAAAATATACAGGGCACATCAGTATTTGTTTAGGGCAAAATCTAAATTTAAATTAAACTAAATTGGCTACTGGAAATTTTTATAATCACATATACGTAACATCTTATTTGTGGGCAGGGAAGGAATTGTGGATATTCTATGAAGCTGTAGTTGAAATATCTTTATTAAGATGATATTAATAAAATCTCTGCCATTAACAAAAGAGAAAGAATGTCTGAAATACCAGTTAGATAAATCTTAAGTGGGAATTCTGAAGCTCTTGAGGCAAATCTGCTGCTGTCAGATCTTCTGTTGACTGCAGTAGAATGAGTCAGTTTACACCAGATGAGCAGAAGCCTTTTGGGCTCTCCTCTAAGCTGAACCACTGATTTACAGCATGACACTGGTAGTCTCTTTGACCTCTTTATATGCCATCCGTCCTGTTAAGGAGCAGGGGAGGGGGAGTGCTGGACCTTCCTGGAAACCAGATGATAGCCCCAAATAGACTTTCCCTAGGCAAAATAAAACATTTCAGAGCTAAATTTCTTGAGAGAGGCTGATGGGTTAGCCCTGTAATTCTCGATACATTACCATTACATGTTTTCCGGAGCTCAGCTCCCACTGCAGCTGAGGTTCATGCCACACATAACTAACCACATTTGTTTTGCTGCCAGGGGACCTCCCTTGCTACAGAGATGGGGAATGGCATTAGCTTACAAAAGAGAGCCAGTTGAACTTTGCATGGAGTCTGTACTGTGAGCCTATGACCTTTCATATGAAGTACTTAGAGGGCAACAGAGATGTAGCAGAGCCTGGGGAGTGAGTCTTCACCTAAGCATTGGGAAATAAAGGGAGACAAATCATTTAAATTTAAAAATACAGCAAATGCACTTGTTAAATAGACAGTGAATGTGTGATTCTCATTTAGAGCAGAGAACGGTGTAGTTCAGGTTGAGCATTAGTGATTTGAACTACCAAACAGACAAGATTTTCCTTACAGAAACATCTGAGACAAAAGGTGATCATAAATAATCAGCTAAAGTAGTTCCATTTTTCTCTTTGCTTTGCTTCCTAAAGTTGCCAATTATTTTAAATTATGTATATAAATTATGTGATGTGGACTGTTATGTCCATTGGGAGATGTGCTCAGGCTTTTAAACTCACTTCCTCTGGCCCTTTTACTTTGGTCTGAGCCTAGAAGTGTTTTATGGGCCTTACTGGTAGAGGTAATGGGAGTCTGTGGATCAGGTCATGCAGGCTGCATTACACCAGACACAAGTCAGACACGTAGAAGTGTGCAGAACAGACTTGGAGTCTCCAAGATGCAGCAGAAGCGCAAGAGTCTCTAACACCACAGAGTAATTTAAGCACTGTTTAAATCAGCCTGTGTCACCATCTGTGGTAGGTTCCTCAGCTCAGCAAAGCTGAGCTTCAGCAGGGAAGATCCTCCCAGAACATTAACCTGGTTTTTGGCTGTGGAGTCTATTCTGGGGTCCATGAATGCTCAGGAATCTGTGGATCCATTCTGAAGGCTCTGCAGAGGTAGTGAGGTATTTTCAGTAGATATCCACACCTCCACAAAAATCTACAGATTTCAAAGTTTGATTTAGGGCTTTGTTCCCATATGTAACAATTTGATACTAATACTTTGCTGTTCCTTTTTCACAGATGGATTTTATCAACAAGTTCAGAACACTTTTCCAATGCTCACTAAGCAGCCCTCTCCTGCTAAAAGCTCACTGGAGTTATTCTGTAATATTTAAAATAGTATGAAAATTCAATCCTTCCTGATTATCCTAAGGCATTACTCATGTAAATCAGACTGTAAACAAAAAAAATCTTACCCTGAGGAGGATGCAGGAGCAAAAATATAAGACAATGGGCAATGAGAACACCGAAAAAAGAAACGGATTATTTGACAAAATAAAAGACCGGGGAAGGGGGAGTAAGGAAAGTTATAGCAAAAAAGAAGCAAATCTAGAAATTAGCCTGTAAGAGTAGAAAGTCACATTAATTCTCTCTATACCATCTCTTTTAGCTTGGAAGACAGCAAGGACAAGGGCTTCAAGCATGGCCCAGGTGTGGTGGCAGTGGCTGTGAGGTGGCACCCAGCAGCTGCCACCCCTTGGTCCCCAGCCAGACCTGTGGGAGCTCTGCACCCATGTGGTTCCTGAGTAAGGGACCAGACCCACTGAAAAATGCCAGTCACATGACTAGTAAAACAAAACCCAACAAGTAAACACAAACAAAAAATGTGACTGAATTTAAAGCAGGTAAATGCCCTGCTTGGAAAAGGCTCATAACTGCCCCAGAATTCCCAAACATCCTTCAGCACAAACTATGCAGCCCCTAGGAAGCACAGAGGAGTCAGAGATGGAGGAAACCTGACAAAGCCTGGTTTTCCAAGTAAGACAGCAGAACTGCAGTTTCAGAGTGCCCATTTTAGCCAAACGGGGGAGCTGCATCTGCTCTGGCAAATAATTCGATTGCACAGCCCCTTCTAGAGAACGAACAGAATGTCAGCAGCACAAGGAGTCACCATTCCCAAGGGCATCTTTCTGATGGCTGCTTCAAAACCCTGGTGTTTTTAGACACACACACAAAAAATGATCCCCAAGACATCAGAGAGGGCAATGGCCAGGGCAGAAGAGAAAATGCAGACAGCCAGTCTGGGGCTGGGATCATCTGAAGAAGTGCTCAGAAGCAAAACCTGTTTCAGAAGAAGGATTCTGGCTTGTCAGGAGCAGAATTAATGACAAAGAAACAGCAATTAGCATGATTTTAAATATTCCTCTAAAATATGCTATAAACCGTTTTGCCCTTGGGAGAGCCAGAACAAAAGATGAGCATAAAACTGCAGGCAAAATGCAAAAGTCTCCATCTCACTGTGCAGGCAGATGGAGTAATTTAGTAAATCCTCTGCAGTCTTCTCTTGGCTATAAGGAAAAGAGGGGGGAAAAAAGCTGCCCAAAGTTTCAGTCAATATTTACCTCTTGGGTTAATAAATTGTGATCCTGACCTCAACAAAAGTCAATATCTTCTGATTATTGTACTCAGGCACCTTTTTATTTGTACTCACTCATTGTATAATGAGTCACCCTTTTCCACTGGCAACTTCACTTTCATTTTGAATGTCTGAATCAAACATTCATTTATACTCCAAAGGCATAAGACAAAATTACTATGAACTAGAGCAGTAAAATGTGGACATAGGTTGCTATTTCCAGTGAATGAGCAAGCTTGGGCAGGGGGCGGGCAGAAAGGATCAAGGATTAAGTACAAAAAATAGCTGGTTTAAATCCTCTTTTAAATACCTCTGAGTGACAGGGAGCAAAGAGAGGAAAGCCCTGAACTGTGATATTAAATACAATTAGGCTGCAAGCATGGCAGGAAAGAAAAGGCAACAATCTGTCCTGAATAGTAAACTTATTTTAAGGGAACATTAGTAGGTTTTCTCCCAGAAATAATAAGAACAACACCAGAAAATAAATGCCAAGGGCAACATATATAAATTCACACATTTTGCAAGCTAAGCCACAGAGACAGATCTGAACGAAAGTCACCACACACTTGCTGCTTCATTAGAGGTGGACTAGGCCAGAGCTGGAGGGAGAAAATTCAGGGTGTTATTCTCATAATTATGTAATGTTTTATATAATACCACAGGTGTGCACTGTGCTTTCCTGAAAGAAATCAAAGCACAGCCTCCCCCAGCAAGATCAAAAATCAGCTAGAATCACATTTTTGCTCTTCAATTTCTCATTGTTTAAACATCCCCCACTGACTATAATAAAAACGTTCTTTGGGCTTACAAGGCTTGTGATACTGGAAAGATTTTCACCCACATAACCCACTAATTCCATCTCTTTTTTAAAAAGTAAGTAACTTTACCAGTTTAAATTTGTCTGGCTCGACATTATTTTACTATTAATCCCACTCTGGCAAACATTGGTGAGAGCAGCACATCTCTAGCTTAAACACAGTAATTTTTGAATAATGAAAAATCAGAAAGAGCAAATTATGATCGAATCAGTCATGGTCTGGCTGTCTTCGTGAAAACAAATAAGCCCCATGTATCACCCTAGCATAGTTCTTCTAAAAACCACCTTATAGATAGACCTTCTGACACCACATTATGTTGTATTGTAAATAAAAAATAGTTCAGTATAGCCAAAGAAAGCAAATTATGGGACAAAAAAAACTTATGAGTGCAGAAGCACTATTTTCAAACTGGAAAAGAAGCTGTCATTTTCAGAGGGGACACTAAGCCCAATGTTTATTGGTTGATTATGTATTTTTATATTATCTGACAATACTTTGCCTAAATTCAAAAAGGTGGATCTATTTCAGAAGCAGCAGAGTTGGTTGGCATAAGCTTCAGGAAAAGGATGTCATTGTAAATAGATTTTCCCTTCTACTTCACAAATCCAGCCTCCAATTCACTTGCTATGAGCACATTTTAAATAGAGACCAGTAGACAAAGATATTTGGACAGCTCATACACCAAAAATCAGGTGATTTTCTAATATAAAATTACATAAAAACAGAATTTAAAATTTCTCCCCACAAGAAGCCACAAGCCAGAGACTGACCATGCTAAACTTCAATATACTACATTCCTTTTATGTTCACAGATCTGCTCCTACTAAATTCAGATGTTTTTCACCACTAACTTACTTGAGATCCTTTATTTCCATCTAATGAGCTTCATCAGCAACTGCCATCATTACCACACTGGTGCCAACAAGCAGACATGCTAATTCATGTGCCATTAAACAGCATGCATATCCATAGGGGAAGGCTGGAAACTGTCTTGGGAATGGAAATGAATGAAGTTTCAGTAGGTTTGAATAAATCTGTGGGCACTTTGTAGCTATAGAAGATTTTCATCTATAGCCTTTATAATAGCTTGGAAATGGCAACTAATTTAAATGCATCAGCATCTACGGACAGAAACTGCAATAAGGTGGGCAAAGTACAGCCAGACACTGTGGTTTCTCAAAGCACGCTTCCAGGGACATGCATAGTCTTGAAAAGAAACTATTCATTCATCTACTGTAGCAGACAAAGTTGAAGTACACTATCTTGTAGTGAATGAAAAGCCTCAGAAAAAGCATAGAAATTCACAGATTTGGTTGACAGTGATTGGAGTCCAAGGTACTCTAAGCCAAACTTCTTCATAGCAACCTTCTCTGGCTAAACTCAGAGTAACTTATCTAATTGTGATGAAATAAGCAAAAAAAGTCCCAGTCTGCTTCTCCATATTGGGTAAGAGTGCAAGCTGAGCTTCTCAGTCATGTTTGGGAGGAAGGCCACTGCACTGTCTGCCGACAGCAGCACCCCCAGCCAGAAGCACCGTAAGGACGATGATCACTCCATATTATAGAGAAAAATGTAGCTATGGCATATTTAAGCACTACAGAATATTTTTTCTGTGTTTCCACTCTTTGCTACTTAAAGGACAAAAGTCAAAGGACCCAAAGCAATGATCAGCCTTGTGGAAAGCTAAGGCCTCAGATCACATGGTTTTAGTTGTAGAAAGAGGGTTTATTTGCATGCATGCTTTAAATGGGAAAAAAACTGAGGCTAAGACAATTATCCTTCCCTCCTACATGTTTTCAGGACAAAAACTGCATAAACAGAGAGAGGAAATAGCATTCAATTCAAAATAAGTTTGGGTTTTTTTGCAGGTCATTTGGAAACACTACTGTTGTAGGAGGTTCATTTCTAAAGGTCTCTTTCACCATACTGCGACCTGACAGAAGAGCAGATAATTCCTATGATGATATTTCCATGAGGTTATACAGAGACAGCAGAAGAACTTCTCTAAGGAGGGAAAAGGTCCTGGCCATCAGCCACAGTGCAGTAATTCCCAGCTCGGAATGGCACAGCAAGTGATGCCACCAGGATGGGAGCACAGAAGGGAACTGAATCAAGAGTCAGCAGCAGAGAGCACCTCAGCAGGCAGCAGAGCAGAGCTGGGATCCGGGGATGGGATGTTATTCCTCTCTGCCCTCCTGCCCCAAAGAGAGCACTGCTGCCAGCGCAGCCGTGCCGGGCACAGCGCGAGCACTGGGCACAGCCAGGGCTCCACTGTGGGCCTGGGGCAGCCCCCTCTCCACTGACACCAAATGGCTCCAAGACAAGGGTGCCAACCTGGGGTTTGTTTTTAAATTCACAGCAAGCCAGTGCAAAAAGCAGGGAAGATGTTTGATGCATTTATTGTAGCCTGTGCTGCTAAAGAGATTCAGTGAGTCTCCTAAATTAGTACAAGTTCCTGAATCCTAGAGAAACATAAGAGAGTCTTGTGAACTGAGGAAGGAGGCAGATGGTTTCTGCAAGGGAAAGCAACAAATTATTTTTGTTAAAAGATTTTTGAGTTACTGAAGGGTCATTTCTACTGGCAGTCAAGATACTAACAGATATAAATGTTATAAAATTGCAATTCAACATCTATTTCTTCAGTCAATCACTATAGGATGTACATGATTTTAATTAATAAGTTTAATGTCTTCAGATGGATGGATTTCTGTTTTCTTCTGTGCTTTGTCTCCTCTTTATTTTTTGAAGCAATAACCTAAAATATAGTGTACTGACCAGAGCATAATAGAATGGACTAAAATATAACAATAATAAAAAAATGCTTGTTTACAATACAAGGCATGGATTAATATTAGCAAGTGTTTGAAAGCATTGAAAGAACATTTTCAGCCCCCACCTTTATGATCAAGTAAATCCTAGTTTTATGCAGAAAATAATATTCAATAAGGAATACAATCTAAATCTTGAATTATATAAAAATCACAACACGTATTTTCTGTGCTCCTCTAAAATTCAATAAATAGTTCAATAGATCATCTTTATTCTTTTTACCCTTCTGGGGAAAAATGATTATTAGGCAAAGAGCTTGCAGGCCAAATTTCAATCTGAAAATAACCTTTATAGCTGAGTTATAAAACAATGAGAATAAGGGTTTATGATGTGAAAGTTCATGCAGGTTTTACTGCTTTGGCATGATTGGTGAAGCTGTATTAAAAATAAATAAATTAAACAAGACAAAGAAAATAAAGAAAAAACAACAACAACAAACAAAAACTGCAGCCTCCCCCCAGGCATTCTTCTCCTTTGACTAAATAAAAGAACTGTATGTTATCATGGCCATATAAATCTAAAGTCTTAAAACACTCCACCCTTATTATCTCTTCCAAAAGAAAAATGTTTATAATAATACATATATTGACTTTAGCTTTTTGTTCAATAACAAGATTTACTGCCCCACTCTTCAGTCAATTGTAACCTCTTTGGGTCAACAAATCCCGATACTGATCTCAATAGAAGTCAATACCTGCTTATTACTTACCTCCGTGTTTAGACACCTATCACAAATTCATATGGGCATCCCCTTGGCAAGAATTTAATACTTTCAGTCCAATTTTTATAGAAAATAGACTTATGTGCTTTTCCCACAGCCATTTTTAAAGTCATGAGGTGATGCTGTGTTTTTGGAAAACATACTATACATTAATTTCTGGAACTAAAAAGCTAAAGCTGTTTAGCTTCTCTGATATTTCTATAAAAGTTCACAGACCAACCTTCTTGCAGTTCTTATTTTTTCCCACATAAAATGTAAATCATTAATCTGATATTTTGTCCATACCAAGTGAGAAAGGCAAATAATAGTAGAACTGAAAATCTAGTTGCAAGTAATAATACACAAACTAATATTTCAGAAGTTCAACAGAAAAATATAGTAACCAATTCCTTGCTTGCATTTATGTAATGCTAACATAGAAAATGAGCCTGAAAATCATTATCATGCCTGCATTTGTATATGAATTTAGCCTGTACTTTCAGAGTCAACCTTTGTATCATCCATTTGGTACCTAAAGTGGCAAACATTTGCTAAGAAAGGATAATTGAATCAGGTTTTTTGTGTTATGTATGAACAGATCAAATGGGTATCTATTTACCATGCAATCCAAAGGCTTGTAGAAGAATCTTATCACAGAGTTGGACAATGAGAAATGCATTTTAATATACTGCCTCATTTGACTTGGTCTTGAAAATTCTATTTACTTACATCAAGCATGTAAATATGAATTGACTTTATTTCAGAATAGAAACTGAGAAAATACTGGTACAGGAGTCTTGTACACATGGGAAGGAAATATCAGGAGTTATGTTCAGAAATGCCTTTAGAAGTGTCTGCAAGCAACAGCAAGAAACATCACTGGAGTGGTCCTTTCTAGTTGTACATGCAGTACAATACTGGTTGTGTCAAACATAGCAGACAACAGATGGAGCAATGACCCTAACCCTGAATACCAGTATTTTGTTCTCTTGTCTTGAAATCTTCATTTCAGAACATCGCAAATGGCAATGAGAGTATTTGTATTTCAATCAATGGAAGGATAGCCAGCGTGGTAAGATAGAAGTAAAATAATAACAAGGAAAAGTGTGTGTTGAAGATGTAAATATGAAATCAATTTTTAAGTTTTCCTTTTTAGCTGAGCCAGTGCAATTCACATAACACTATGAAAGGCTGGCTTAATGTTGCACATTCCCATCACCGTCCTATTTGCATTTGCATTACTTGAGGTAGCATGAGGCTGTGCAATCTGCTATAACTGCTTTCTTGTGTTTGCCCATTAAATCCCAGAATCTGAAAAACTTCCATAAATTGAAAACTTAGATGTGGTTTACGCACAGGAGATCCCATTCTCAATTTGTTGACATCAGGTTTGCAAACAACATAGGGATAAAAGTAATGGGGCGCATGAGAATCATGCTTGGACTTACCCAAGAACTGTAGCTGACTAACAAGGTGAGCCAATTCAAAATTAAATAGTTTTTCAAGCTAAACAAAATCAATATTATTTATAGGATATGGTAATAGACATTTAAAAAAATTTCTAGCTTTTAGAAAATAGATAAAGCTATATTGATTTACAAAACATAAGGCATTAGGCTGCTCAGATACATGGAACTATCATGTAAAAGATCTAGGTCAGGAAACACCAATAAAACTCTTGTTCATCTCGTTAGCTGAGGGGCACAGTGAAAGGTTAAGCAAGGTTAAAGTGGTCTGTCTAGCATCTGATATTCCTGCAGGATGAGAAGCTGTTCTCCACAGCCAGGTTCAGTGGCCATCTCTGACTGTCCAGCGAAGGCTGTGCCCTATCTGGGCCGAGGGGCTGCAGCAGGGAGGCACCAGGAGCTGCCTGCCCCCATCACACCCCATCCCCAACCATGCCGGGCCCAGCCTAACAACAGTGCTGCCATTTACACTACCAAAGATGGAGAGTTAGATCTATAGGATGTTTTGATCCAAACCACACGTGGATATGCACCAGGAGAGAAGGTAAGCCCACCTTCCTCATCCCATTCTCTCTGCTGTAGATCTCCATGAGGAGGAGGAGGATTAGTGCAAGCGTGCTGCTGAAGATCAGCCATCGGGGGATGCAGCCAGGAGTAATAAACAAAAATGTACATGACCCAGAGATGCTGCATGGAACCTCTTAATAAGTACCAAGAAATAGAGCAAAGATCCATCTAATAGGGGGGAAATGCTAAAAGCAAACTGCGGTAGCTTCCATAGAATTGAAGAATCCAGGTTTTGAATTCTCTTCTAGGAAACAGTAAAGATTATATTTATTGAACCTGACTGTAATACATTTCATTCACAAGAAATGATATTAGCAAAACCATCTTGAAATTAAAACATTAGTGCACTTTTATGTGATATTGTTTAAAATGGATAGACTTTGGCTAGACTGTAATATGAAGAACAAAGGATGTAATACTGTAATATGAAGGATAGAAATAATTAACACAGATGAAGTGCTTGTGGAAACACAGCAGAAATTCAACAAAGATTGAGTTCCAGAGTAAGATAATATGAAGGAGGAGAAAGAAAAATGAGGACTGTGTAAATGAATATATAATAAATATAATATACACTAGTAATAATTGTGTAGCACCAGCTAGATGAGAAGAGGCAACAGGCAACAGGAAGATTGGCCTAAAACCAGAGCTATTCTGCCCTGACTGTGGGAAAAACCTTGGAATATGCTCAGAGGGAAGAAATCTCCATGGAGATTCATGAAAGCTGCTCATTATTATTATTTTGCAGACGTATTTCTACCCCTGCACAAGCCCTGAGGCCCATTCACATTTCCTGAATGTCCTAGAAGATGAAATCTAACTTTGAAACAGGAAGAGCTAAATATAAGTGGTGGTTTACAATTTTCTGAAGAAGGAGGTGGGCTGTATGCAGAAGGGCCTCAGAGCAGTGCAACCACACCATGTCATTCCCAGCTCTGTGAATTCATCTTTTCCAAGAATCTCCTGACAACATCGAACGTATGTCCCAACCCATTATGTTTCAGGTTTTGATGTTAAAGTATCTTCCCACTGGATTATTATCCTAATAAAGGATTTTGGATCAGTGTCTTTATAGCCCAGAGAGGAAAAGGCAGATGAGGGGAAGGGAAATACTAAATTGCTTGAGTTTACTCCATGCTAACATATGCACCTAGTTTTCTGAAACAGCATTCAGTTGGTCAGGATATAAACCATTCTCACTATTGGCAAAACCTGAATTCCCTCATTTGCTGACTTCTATAGCTGCAGAATTTATAGGACTGATTACAACCAGCATTTGAGTTGATGATATTTTAATTAAAAATATTCAGTTGTATTGAATTTTTTTTACAGTTAGCCTTTCAAAAGACAAGAGATGATGAGGTTGATGCAGCTACCAATGTAGCCAATATTTAAATGGGGTTTTGACTGTGAGGGTTATCATTATGGAAACCTCTTAAGTTCCTACATGTAGTGTACTGGCAGAACGTAAACAGTGCTATTGTGTTATGTATTCTGTTCAAGTTTCTCACTTGAAAATAGTTATGATTGTCATCCTTGGCCAGGTTTAAATTGACATTTTTATCACAACATTCCTGGCATAGTACTGCAAGTTACTTGTATGTGTGTAGTTATCAGCTGGCAAAAATTTAAAAGGCGGTTGGCTGATTAAAATTATATGCCAAGAGCTATACAAGGCAAAAAAATAACAGAAAGCGGCCAAAGACAGCAAAGATTCTTTAAAAAAAATTAAAAAACCTTTACAGATAAAGGAAAATGATACATGCAAAAGTCATAAATTGCACCCCTTCATTTAATATTTAATAATCAAAGAGCTAATAATTAAAACTGGAAGGGTTAGGTTGGTCAAGTTTTACAGCTGAGTGCACTCCCTGAGCATGCCCAAATCAACACTTATGAGATTAACTTATAAGCTCTTCAAATTCTGAATCACCAAGGTTTATGCTGTCTGTGCATTGTTTGCACAATGCAGTTTTGGAGTACTAAAGCACTATAAAGGGATTATTTTCATATTCAGCATATTAAAGATACAGCACAATTCATAGACATGGTACTGTGCTTATGCCTAAGATAGCAGGCACAGTGTCTCACCTTCTGATTATCTACGAAGCAAATGTAGAAACATAGATGTTTTCAGAGACAGTGTATCCTTAGTGAAATTAATTCCCCAATGGTTTTATTAAAGTCTGCAAATTGCATTATTTTCCCATCATATTTGAAATATTGCACTTCCTTAATGCTTGCTCTAACCCATGGCATGCCATCTTCCCTGGGGTGTCTAGACATGGTGTCTTAGATTTATGTGTATGATCTCAGTGTGTTACAACATCACTCCTGACTAATGCATTATTACAATACTTACATATATTCCCAAGTGTCACTGTTTTGATTAAAAAATCACCAATCTGCATATGCACACCATCTGTGCTTCAGAGGAGCAAAACATGCAGGATAACATTTGCCTTACTTAAAAGGAAATCCAGATCCTACTAAAAAAAATGGGAACCTTTATTTTTATGTTATGTTTTGTAAAATAACAAAGAAAATGAATACTGTTTCTTTAAAACAACAGTCCATGCCTCTGACACTTTTAAACATAAGCCTTTTATTTACACAACAAAGAGATTTACCTTTAGTAACAACATGCAAACAATTTGCCCTTTTAGAGATAGCAAAGAACATGGAAAGGAAATGTACTGCTGCAATGAATTCTAAAAATCTCAGCTCAGAACAGGGGAGTTTTCAGCAGAAGGGAATAGTCACCAGTGAGCCCTCTCTCAGCTGAAAGCTGCAAGAGTGGTTGTAAAAGATGAATGAGGCCCTTGCTTACTGGGGTGAAATGCTTTTAAAGGACAAGAATCTGCTTATCTTTGATTGATTGCTTAGTCTGATACTTTCCTTTATAAAGTTTATTGACTACAAGCCCATAAATCAAAGAAAAACAAATCACAGGTTCAATTTGGGGGGCATTGACATCCTGCCATCTTGCAGCAATAGCTTAGAAGTCACAGGTCAGGAAGAAGGGATGTGGGGGACTCGTGGAGCCAAAAGTATCTACTGCAGGTAAAGTATCATTTAAAAATTTGTAAACAATTATTCATTGTGCCTTATCACATTTTTAAGTCAAAGGAAGAATGCAGATAACCAAGCTACCTAGGTTATTATTTTCAAGTCCTTAAAGGCAGAATTTACAATTAACAGACATAATTCTCACTGTGCTGCTGTGTGTCTCTCTAGTTCTGTGAGATTACAGTCACATACCCACACCCAGCCCTCACCCGCTGTAAGAATGTCACATTTAAAATTTAAACTATCAAAGCAAGAATCAGATTTCTTTCAGGGGGGTTTGAGGCCTTGGGAAACTCAAAATCTGCAACACCCCATAGAGTTGCACATAAAGAAGGAACTAGCCATAGATCTTTCTCATATTGGGACATACAGTATAATATGACAGCATGATAATACAGATTAATTTGTGCCATTGACCTTGACGCACTGTTCTATTGTGTATTCTTTTAGAGTCAGCACTCGGGTCACTAGAACATCTGGTGTTTAACAAAAAAATCCCATTCTGAAGTGCTAAATGTGTTGAAACAAATGGTACTGTACTATCATTATACAGTGCAACCTCTCTGCTAGGGGTCTTATTTCAAGGCTACCCTGACTGAACTACATTATTATTAGGGATTTTGTAATTCGCATCTTGCCATAGTACACAAAATACCTAATTATCAAAAGTAGCCTTTTAAAAGCTGGGTTGTGTTCCATGTAACTGGGACTGACTGTCACTTTCTTTCTATTTTATCTTTGGAGACATCTGGAAGGGCTAAGCCTGCACAGTGCTGAGCATCCTGGCCTTGACCCAGCAGAACACTTGAGCATGCACATGCATGTGTATACACAGTCCCTGTATTTCAGCAAGACATGCTTTAGGTTAGGCATGTGCTAGAGTACCTTGCTGAGGGTATGGACTGGGTTCACCACATCATTTGGAAGTTGCACGGTGCTCTGCGTTGTGTCTACCCATCTGACATGTTCAGCTTGTGCTTGAATCTGTCCTGGTGCTCATCTCTGGGAAAAGCTGATGCAGCCTTTTTACAAAGGCTGGAGATATGAGAGATGATTGGTAGCAAAGAGTGGCAGCTTTGTTTTACAGGAGTATTTACATGGTGTTTAACATGAAAAAAGGAGCAAAGACTCTGCCCAGCCCCACCATCCCTCTGACACCACTGCTGTCCCCATGCCTCTCTACCACCATTCTGCTAGCTCTGCTTCCTGCAGAGATTCTCCATGTAAACAAAAATAAAGGTTATTTTTGTAAGATCCTTGGGAATCCCACAAAGCATCCATGGGAAGGATTAAGCATTTGCAGGGGTCTGATGACCTTTACCTGACCTGAAGCAGATTGCAACATCAATTAGCATTTCAGCTTTCCCTGTTAGTAAGGATACACACAACCCAAGCTGGGCTCTTCTGACTGTGCTGTGTTTGTGCTGTGAGTCACAGTGGGCTGACTCTCCCCCACTTCACAAATCTGCAAATTTATATCCCAGCAAAATGAGTATAAAATGCTACTACTCTACTTTTTCACCTAATTTTCCCTGGCTCTTCAAGCATGGGCAGAAAGAAAGCGTACTAGTAGGCAAGTACTCTGCATACTATGTTGGTATTTGACAATACCAACATTCTTTTAATAAGGTGAAAAAAGTCCTCAATTTCAAAAGCATGGAGAATTGCTATAGGCATTTATGAACTAAAACACGTGAGTCTTAAAGCCTGACAAAGGGCCAATGCCTTCAGCTGTGGAGAAAAAGGAAGACAGCAAAGGCGAGCACACGGGCGTATTTATAAAGAGCAAGGGATGCACACGCTGAGCCAAGCAAAGACAGGGAAGAGGCTCAAGGTCGTTCAGCACAGGAAAGTAGTAGCCCAGAAAATGCCTTTGACTCACAGCAGGGCTGGAGAAGGAGGAGGAGGTATCTGTTGTGCTGTGGCTTGAGCCAAGGTGAAGTAATTTCCAGTTGTTTCAAATGAGATTTCTGCCATGAGGTCTCAGCTGATCTCCATGACAAGTTTATACATGATTACTGAAAAAAAGAAAAAAGTAAAAATAAACCCAAACATGGCCACTCAATGAGAAGACAGCATTAAGTAATCAGTTGCCAAAGACTTAATCTCATTAACTTCTTATAAGATTTCAGCCATCAGTCTGTAGCTGGCAGCTACGGGAGAACTGAGCACAATGAAACAACTTTTAAACATTATTTTTTCAGGCCATCTTCCTGATCTTTTATACTTGTTTGTTCTGCAGTTTCTTAGAAGTTACAACTGCTGAAGGAAGTAGAGAAAATCCAGAAAAAAAACCCCCAACCTGCTCTCCTATGCAGCTTCACACCGCTGGGTCAGCGATTAACAAAGACAAGGTCCTGCTGCAGGGAAGCTAAATGGAGTTCATTATGGACATGAAAGTTAGCAGGGCCAAAAAGGTGAGACCATAGGAAAGAGGATGAAATAAGAGCCTAACAAGTGTGGATTTTACTTCCTCAGTGCAATAGGGATAGGTTTAACTACCAACTACTCTAAAAGAAAATCTATCTAGACAATAGTTTCTTTAAGATAGGTATTCTATATACTACTATCATATTGTTTTGCATATACTCAGGAAAACTTGAATTAAAATGTATAGCTTAAAAAATATTGTGTTGTTCTGCAATGAGAAATCTTTGATTTGCAGATTGAAAATCTGGACTTGTCCTTTTTCCTGGAAAAAACAGGAAAACTGAAGCATTTACGTGGAGCAGAATGATGGAACCTGTTTGGGGACATCTACCTCAAACCCTCACAAATCCATGAGATTGTCAGCCGTACTCATTGCTTGAATGCTTTGGAAATGTCCATGCTTCCTGGCAGCAACAAACTGTCTGGAGAAGGAAACTACAGACAGGTTGATCCTGTGACACTGACAGAGCCTGGAACTACAGCCAGCAGACACTGGGATATGAGAAGATTTTCTTGGCCCTGAAGACTGCAAGCAATAGCCTCTGTCTCACTCACAGGTAATTTTTCACCACACACTGCAGGGCTGGGTACCTGGGCAACATTAAAAGGATCACCTCTCACAGGGTGTCATATTTTCTCCCCAAAACTGGCACTGAGTAATTTCTATTTCAGTATTTCTGCTTTAGGACATTTCCATTTTGATTTTACACTGGTGCTAACTCCATCATCCATTAGAGAACCTGAAGCTTTCTGCTACACCTGCCAATGTCCTGTGTGACCAAAGAGTCCGTATGGCTTTACTACAACCCTCCCACAGAAATGTTTGAGTAGGTGGCAGTCAAGTGGTGACATGAGACACTGGCTACTCTAGAAGCTGCTTAGAAGTGGGGCTCACCTGCAAAAGGTATATGTGATGATAAGTCTACAAAATCAAGTACATCTCAAAATAAATTATCTAAGCTCAAAAACTTAGGCCAAAAGGAGTTATGAAAAGTAACAAACTAATGAACATTCAGTTCACAATAGATCAGAGGTTCTTGAAGAGGAGTGTGTAGGCAAATACCTTGAACAGAACATGTATCCAGTAACTTCAAGGTGAACTAAAAGTTTCAGGAAAACCAGAGGATCAAACATGATTGGAGGTTCTTGGTTCCAGGATTGCCTGACACCTAGAGAAATACAAAGAAAAAGTGGATAAATAGGTGACGAATAGTAATATATTACTTAGTCCCTCCAAGTAACCATGTCAAAGATCTCTGCAGAGATTAACCCTGCCAATAATTTCACCTGTACACCAACATCTTCGTTATTTTGCTATTAATGTTTTTATGCGATATAAATTACACTTTTGAATTATTAATCATAATTCCACTTTTGCTGGGAGTGGAATTCAGACCTTTTATGAGATATTTAGGAGGTGATCTGTTGTCTAAGCAACCCTTAGAATAGGCAGGAAAATCAGATGTAAGAGTAAATTAATGTGGCATTAACTTGCTTCCAACAGCTTGTTAATGGAGACAAATTCAATAAGCATCACATCCAAGAAGAGAGAAACTGTCCCCATTTGTACTGTTGTGCAAAGCAAATCTCAAAAATAAAGCAAGAGGATGGACACAAAGAGCTACTTATCATGAGCCTCCCTAAACAACTGCAGTCTCAGCAGAGAAGACAGGGATGAAATAATGCACATCTGAGTAAACTGGGCAAGAATAAAGAGGAGCCAATGGGAAAAAAATGTAAACTTTTAATAATCATTAAGAATTTTGATTAAACTTCCTAGGACTTTAGAGCCACATTGGGGCTGGTACACTAGTGCTCTGTGATTTAAAATTCTTAAGTATTTGGGTGAAAATCTGTCTCATAATAGCAAAAAAAAACCAAAAACCCTAAATAAACCCAAATAATACTGAAATAATAGCAAAATAACTACCATATTGGCACATGGTGATAATCATTTTAAGAATACTGCTAAACCATGTAAGATCTTGAAAATATCATACTTTTAACTTTGCTCCCCACTGTTACATGCTCTCAGACTTGAAGAGAAAATGAAGAACCTTATTTTGCTCAGATAATAACAGTTATAAAAATAGATTAACTGTCAGTATCACGAATTAATATCACACAAGTACAGAGGCTCAAATAATAGGTTTAGGCCATAAGCAAAGAAGCAAGAACACAAAGCTTATTCTTTGACCTGGGAAAGGATACCCACATCACTACTGCAGAAAAATGCTTACCTAAAATGAAATTTGTATTTAATAATTCTGTGCACTTTTAAAATCTATATTTTGTTTTGTTCTATGTCGAGACAGTTTTTGATAATAAACCATTACGCACTAGCTACAAAAACTGATGCTCAAGATAAAAATCTACAGCTTTTAGTTCATGCTTTCAAGTTTTTTTGCCCTCCTCTTTTTTTTTTCTTTTTTTTTTTTTTTTTAAGAACCTCTGAAAGTCTAAATGGTAACATGTTTAAAGTAGCTGCTCCTTCCCTGGAGTTGAACAAAATTGAAAAGATCAAAGTTAGTGCAATCTTGTTCAAAGGTGAAGAGGTGAAATCTTATGTGTGCTGGAGGATCAGAGCAAAGAGAAATGTACAATGCTTAGTGTGCGACACCTGAAGCCCACTTTCATCAAGGTACCTCATTTTCATCTGTATTCAGAATGTATCTCATTTAATGGTAAAATAAGGAACAGCACAGGATTGTCTTGGTTACAAAGAAGAGAAGCCCTTGCTCAACACTAAAAAGTAAACATCACTAATAGGTGAAAATGGTCAATTTTTTTAAAAAAATTACTCAGTTCACCACATTAAATTCTATATTCCTTCTTTAAGTAACATTTATATAATTGAGTAAGATGAAGCCATTACACCCACAATGTTTCGAGAATCATAACACTGTTGATAGTTACAGTTGAGTTTCTTGAAAAAAACACTGTTTTGAAGAGGACTGCAGAGAGGGACATCTAAAAGGGGTATGGGGTTTTTTTTCATAAATCTTCATGTGACTGATGTGCCCTGACATAATATATCACAATGAAATACAGCTGCCAAAAAAGAGCTTCAAATTAAGCCCTTTTCTGGAGAAAGGGGAAAAAAAGTGATAAGAAAATAGGTACCTTTTCAGCAAAAGCTTTTAAAGCTTTAAAAGCATGGCAAGTAAAAAAGTTCTCTCAATTTTGTCTAAGTAACTAGAAGCTAAAGGGGGGGGTGGGGGGGGAAGGGTTTGGAAAATAATGCTCCAACCTCTGTGAGAACTGGAGACAGCCTGAACACAAGACACAGTTACACAGGAAGAAAAGATGATTTTAATGTCCTTGTCCTACCTTGTCATTTTCAAACACATGGAAGATCCACTTTCAAATTATTGGGAAATGTGTTACATTATGCCAACAATGCTGGTCTAAGAATGTTCTAGCATAAACATGGACTTACACACGGCAAAGTGGCCACATTCAGAAGCTGAATTGAGTCACAATTTGATTGTTTCTTTTTGACTATCTAGAGTTCCTGTTGCGTTATTTCTATAATTCCTAAATTCCCAAAAGCAATTTGCTGCCCAAAAGCAATAGACATCATGTATATATTGTCTATTACAGGTCAAACCTTGACCTGAAAATCAGGTGTTCTCAGGAGTACTATAAAAGACTTTCATCTGCAGCCATGACAGGAGCCATCTCACAGAGCCGAAAGCCCATTTTGTCAAGGATTCGCTCAGCACGTTCACACCTAAATTCCCACTTTTGTTCTCTTTCAACCTCAACCCTCACAGAAAATCTGCTTAAAATGTGTTGTCTTCCAGTGGTAGCCGCAGAAAATGAAGTGCTGAAAGCAGAGCATGTTGCAGATGCTGGGGTTTGCAGACTGGACATGAACTGGAGTTCAGGGACAGAAAAGAGACAAAGGTGACAAGACACACAAAGGGAATTTAAGAAAACTCATACAGGCTATCTCCAGCATTATAAATGTGCATGATTAGACTGGATGCAGCTGAACCTGTCACCAAGCTACTGCCTTATACTAGGTGAGAACTTATGTCATCCAAACTTCAATACCTCCCAGATTAGAACATGCTAATGGTTCTCTTGGCTACATAAACTCCACTTCCATCTATCACAGAGTATGATCTAAAACACAGATAAGCAGGTTCCAAAGTGTTGACACAACATACTGGTTCACATATGTTAGCATGGGGCTGAGAGTAGAGAAATGAAGCTTTCATCGTTTCTTTTCTGTGTTTCAGGCCACCATTTTGTATTTCATGTTTGGGGTGCAGGAAGCATTGATCCATTATCAATTCTGTTATCAGACTGTTATCAGATTCCTACAATTAATCTGAGGAGATAATTGTGAAAATGCTGCAGGTAGACTAAATCTCTTGATGTCAGGGAAGCTCTGCATGTTTCATAAGCAATGTTACATTGGAAAAAATACATATCACATGCAGCATGTAGTGGCTGACTTGCAAACAGGTGTGTCTTTATGCTTGAATTTGCTCTTGCATTTTGGTAGCGTGTAGACAGCACTGTTAGCTGCCTTGAAAGGGTTGGGCTGGGATTTCAGACTTCTTCTGAGGTGCTCCACAGAACTGATTTCAGGTATTTCCTTAACCAAGAATTTCTGCAGTGTTCAGATGCTTCCAGCAAATGTCCAAAGCTCTCCTACACACCAGTCATGAACATTGTGTTGTCAGCATAAGGACGGGTTTTAGCCACTGAAGACCATGCTGTCATGCTGTGTTCTGAGGCACAGCCTCTGCTTCCTCTACAACCATGCCGTTCATCTGCACAACAGAAAACACGTGGCTGGTCGCTACTCTGGTACTCGCGACAGTCTCACAAGGTGGGGTAATAGATCAGGTGTATCAGACTGTTATTGTTCCTGTCTGTATTTGTATTTGTTATGGACTATAAACCCTGATGATCCCATGAAGGGTTGTGACCATGAATCCCAATTGGCTGAGCAGTGCTATTTCATGGAGGGACAAGTCCGGCAGTAATGAATTCAGTCAACATAATGATTTCGGTTTCACTGCACTGCTCTGCTTCCTGGGAATCTGCAGAAGATGAGTGACTGTGTCACAATCATAAATTCAGACACACACAGCGCTGAAACTTCTTATAGAGCTTTAAGTCCCTGTGAAATGTCAGACTAATAAATATGATGATCGTATTTGCTATTTGGCAAAAGTATTAATTAACCTGGAAAAGTTAATAAAAATATATTCCCCAAAAATTATGCAGCAGAAAAAATATTTTTTCTTATTCATGGTTATATGAATGCAAAATGCCATGGGTTCTTCATCTTTAATACCTAAGGGATTTTTAAGCATATTGCTTCCATAAAACTTGGTTCATCAGTACAGTACACAGCCCAGATATGCATATTTAATTACTCTGAAAGTAATTTACTTGTACAGATGGTGGTATTAGAAGGTCTTACTTCCATTTAAATTACTTCTATTTGAAAAAGAATGTTATTTTGCTATGAATCTTGAGTGAAGAATTCACTCTTATTACAGATGAATAATACTTGACAATTGTAATTAATCTGTGACTAATCTAATACTGCCCAGATAAACATTTTCACTTCAGTTTTACAAATCAAAGCATCCTCCTTCCACAAGGTTGATCTAGTAGTATTTTACATCCAAACCTGCAGACTGAGGGGGGACCCCAGTCTGCTCTTGGGGAACATGAATAAAAAGCCACAGGAAAGTTTGTTGAACATCCCTGAGACTTCCCAAAGCAGAGGTATCGCAAAATTGTTTGCATCTTTCTGTAAGATTAAGCAGGGATTAAAGCAAAAGGGTGCACTTCAGGAAAATACCTACCAGGCATAAGATTTCAGGAAAACAGTGACTCAATGTGCATAACTCAATGTGTGGACTTTGGGAGAAGCTTTAATGGGCAAAAAGATCCAAAATATTTTGGGCAGTAAGCCCTCCCAGCAGTGCAGGTAGCAGAGCCATGGGGGGTGCCCACCCCTTCGCCATTACCATCCCCCCTGTGCCACCCAAATAACAGCAATTCCCAGGAGCAGCGCAGCAGAGGCAGGGAAAGCTAGCAGCATATTGAATTACCTCTTACATGCTTCCTGGGAAAACATGTCTGCTTCTTCAAGTGAGATTGTTTTCTTGTACAGCACTGTAAAAGGTCTACATGTGTTTGTCAGGCTTTCTTCAGTGAACCCCCATCTTTATTCAAGCAGCAGCTCTCTCAAAGGGGGCTGATGTGGTTGCTATGGTAAGCATTCATGTTTTATTGAAGACTAAATGGCCAGAACCCACATAAAGCGCTCCCAAGTGGCCCTAAAATGTGCTCTGCCTTCCCATTCTGCCACCTCTCTTTAGGACAAAACAATTTTTTGACAGCTGATCTGATTTTGCAGGCTTATCCAGAGCAGGCATATTTGTCCCTTCTATCTATATAACTTTAACATTGTGATATGGATTTAATGCAGCAAACCCTGTGGACCTACTTCAGAGAGCTGGAAAGCACCTGAATTTCCCAGAAAGTTTAGGGGGAATTGGAGACGATGGGTGAGCTGAGCTACAGTTAGAACCACATGTTTCTGTCACTTCAAAATTAGGAGGGAGGACAAGGGGGAGGAAGAAGGTCATAGTCTTGACCAGCAACGCTATACAACCCAAGCTGGACTACACAGCCTGGAGTGCCAAGGTTTCACCCAGGCAGGGCAACCAGTGTGCCAGAGGAGAGAATAGAAACAGGACAAATCATTCCACAAATAAATCTGCTCCTGATATAGCGAAGGAGCTGTGGTGCTCTGTGTCTGGCATTCAACTTTCAGACTGATTTTCTTTTTAATTATCCTAATTAGGAAAAAAAATTACCTCCTTTGGCTTTTGTATATTTACACTTACATGGAATTTCCAATAGCTTCTTTTCCCAGGAAAAATAAGCACATTTGCTTTCACTGAGTTTAAAAAGCATCAAGGTCACATATTTTCAATTTTGAATTTTTGGTTTTTCAAACCGTCTGTGGTTGCTGCATCTCCAAGAAGATACCCAGC
The DNA here is from genome assembly GCA_013401135.1 of Cettia cetti. Lineage (NCBI taxonomy): Eukaryota > Metazoa > Chordata > Aves > Passeriformes > Sylviidae > Cettia > Cettia cetti. The sequence continues at coordinate 161,010 of VZUI01048205.1, read as the reverse complement.
ATTCATATTATCCTACCTACTGCTTCAGATTCCAGCTGCCAAGGCTGCACCAAGCTGTGGCCATAGACTTGCAACCTTGTAAGGAAGAAATGCTTGGAGCAGGGAAATGCTCCTGGGCTTCTCTTCCCCAACCCTTAGCAATGCTTTCCTCCAAGGGGTTCCTCACCAAGTGTTCTCTCTTCAAAGGAATGGGATCTTAACTTGTCCTCCCTCTTTCCTAGTCAGGGTGACCCCACAGACTCCCCAATATGACTGCCCTCCCACTCCACCAGCCACACTGGCTGTAACCCTTCAAAGACCCATGGCAGACCTGTGCAGAAGCCAGAGGCTCAGCAGTGGATCCAGGTGTGCCTGGTTAGCAGGTGGTGCTGAACAAGTTGGGGAGAGATGGCATAGCCTGTGTCTGTAGCTGGAGGGGGCACAGGTTGCAAGTGATAGTCCTGTAGAAGCATAGGAATAAGAGAACATGAGTCAGGAATTTGGAGAAGATGGGGAGTAAATAGATGCAAGCTGTGGGATGGCTGTGGCTGAGCTGATCTCAATTACATTATTTCTCAGTTTAAGTATGCCATTTTAAAGCATGGAAATTCAAGGCTCCAGTTTGTATTTTATGACACAGAGCCAAAAGCCCAAAACAGAAGAATCATCCTAACAGTTCTGTTCCTTATTTTCATACAAATTCACACACTTGTAGTCATACGCATATAAAGTCAGCCTTAAGCACAAGATCCATGGTAAGTTTTTCAACAAAATAATCCTTTAGACACTGATAAATCAAGCAACAATGACACTGGGATATCATAGCATCACTAAAAATGTCACCACAGTTAACAAGCCTGCTTGCTTCAACAAAAAATATTGGTGAATAATCATCCGTCAGTTAGCAATGCTAAAAAAAACATGCCTGGTGTTCCTTGCCTAAAAATGATGGGAGTGGAAACATTGTTTTCTTGCCAGGTTATTTTCATTTCAGGAAGAGAAATAACCAGGGGAAACATGGAGAGAAGAATAAATAACAAGAAGCAGTATGAGGGGAAGAAATCCTTCATAATTATGCCGTTGCCTCTGCCTTTCTCACTATCAGATTCCTCTCCTGTACCATACTGTGCCAAACCACTCACACACCGGGCATCCTCCAGATGAATCAACACAGTGGCACATGGCTTTGAGAGTACATCAGAGGCACAGAGGAGGTGTTTGATATTGTATTTATGAACAAATAGGAGACAAGAGCTTGGTAGGGTGTTTTTTTGGACGAGGAGGAGGAGTAAAGAAAGAAAGATTGTATGCCAGCTTGGGAGGAAAAACACCTCATTATCCTTTTAAAATTCATATTAACCACAGACCCTGTTCTGCTTAATCTTCTAAGTGGTAAATTAAAACAGCACACATGATTTGCTCCTTTACCTATCACTCAGAAAATATATTATGAAAGACTGCCTGCACTAATCCAGGCTCCTGCATCTTTTCTGATACTGCATACTGGGGCAGAGGGCCTGAACTGGGACCTACAGCACATGGAGAGAGCCCAAGGTGCCACCAGGCAAGCACAACCAAGTACCATCATTCCAGCCAAGCAAAGAACTCCTCCCTACTATGGGAAAAATTCCGTTTTGGGCAATCTCACCAGAGTAATTTTTTATTTTACTTTGCAAAGCAAAACCAATTATGTCCACAAACCACCAGGTATGACTCCAAGCTATAACCTCCCAGTTGCCTGGCAACTTCCCTGAAACCAACCCACAAAGATTTTACTTTTGTTCAAAAACATTGGTGATGAAACACAAAACCTTTTTCCAAACCATGTTGATAAAACCTAAACTCTTAAGGTAAGTTTACTCACCACTAAAAATCTGCTCAACAGGAGGTTGAGACAGAAAAATGACTTCTAGAGCCCAGTATCACAAGCTGACAAAAAGAGAGAGCTCAAAGGCTCAAGTTCTAGGTCCAGGAACAGAATACATCTACTGCATGTTCAGCCTCTTCTCACAAAAATTACCAGCACAATTGTGTTCTACTGGTGAAGAAGGGATGTCAGGCCAAAAACTTGGTTGTGTCCCTTGCCTTTTGAGAAGCAGAAGTAATCCCCATCCGTGGAAAGGGCCTTGCACCCAGCTTGCTTCTGTCTGCAAAATCTCCCCTGTGAAAAATTTTCTTTCTTCTTTTATTTTTCCTTGTCTAAAATAGAAAAACCAGATATGGCAACCATTAATCAAGCAAATAATAAACTTAATATCAACCAAGGGAGAAGACAGAAGCTAAGGAGAGGCAGACAAGACACACCAGCACATCTCCAATGGAATAAATGAGGTTTTTCTGCAACTGAACTGTAGCTCACACAAGATCCTCACAAAGAATGAAAATTGTCATGTTTCATATATTCCACTTGTAAAAGAGTTTGATCAACAGGTCATCAGGCACATAAAATATTAATATTTGCACATATGTTGTCATGTGTATCAGTGACAGAAGTTTTTATGCTAAGATAGGTGTGTGGGAGAGCTCCAGAGGTGGAATGAGCACCTCCAGCTTGCCCTTTGTGGCTCTTGTTTCCCAGCCTACATCCTTGCAGCAACTGAGAGCTTGAAACAAAACCAGAGACTCCCACCAGGGTAATGAGTGAAATGCAAACACCTTCCTATGCTAGATTCTGAAGAACATGACTAATAGACTTTCCTTACATGAAAACCCATTTCCCAGTGCCCCAAATACATCTTTTCCCAAGTAAAGGCTAACATTAGACTTCAGAGGTTGACCGTTGGTGTTTTAGGGGATTTAAGGCACAGGTAGACTTAAACATGGACAACGAAACAAAACTGCAGCAGACCACCAGTTGAGTGGGACACATCCTTTAGAGAAACACAAAGTTTTGATAGACATTCCACCAATCTTAAAGGGTTCCTTTCCAGTGCCTAACTACCTTCACTCTCAAAAACGTGTGATGTACTCAAGTTGTAATTTTCCTGATTTTAATCTCAATTATTTGGGGGTTTATATGCATATTTGCTTCATCCTCAGCCATGTTACAAGTCTTCAGGTAGTGGGCATCTTCACTATATCTAGATATTTATGCATCCAATTCCTTGCTGTTAGTTTATCATACTTTTTACTGTAGATTCAAGTGTGTTCTATGCAGCTTCCTCAGAAGAAAAAATATGCCTTGGGGCAAGGTGGGGGGGAGTGGGGCTGGTGCATGTGCTTAGTTAAAAAACTCACTCAAACTCCAATACTGTCAGTGATGTTTTCCCTCTTGTGTTTCTCGAATGAGTAAAAATGCTTACAGCAAGAGAAGGATGCAAATTTCAGGAAGAGTAAATGGCTGCATGGTTCAGGGAATGGATGTGTGTGGGTATGTGTGCAGGGGGGCACCCAGGGGTGTATTTGCCTTGTCTGTGGACTTTTTGAATGTCATAGTACTATGGGCAAACTGTACAAGCCCTAAACAAACTTTGAAAGCTTAAAATGTTGTTAATTATGGGGTTTGTAAAAACAGAAAATAATCAGTAATGGTAACTAAGATTGATTTTATATTTGAATTGAGCGCTCTACCCCAAAACAAGTTTTCACTAAAACAAATCACTTGATGTTCACTAGATTATTTATTGCACCTTTATCTATATCACAGAGGCCCATATAAAAAATGAGCTATTATTTTTAGGTCTTATAAATACATAAATTAAATCATGGCTCACACATAGGTCTGTATGCAGCATGTCTCTGTGACACTCATCATTTTTCTTGTACAAAATGTCTGTAAAATGCCTAGCCTGAGACTGCTTTTGCTGGCTAAAAAAATAATCAGCTGCAGAAAGCTCAAACTTCTGTCAGCTGTATGAAATGAGAAGGCAGAAGGCTATGGCCCTCAGTATTTTGATTACATGGATCAGGAAAACAAATTTCAAGAACTAACAGTGCAAAATTTTAAATATGCCAGAGCACGGTAATTCTAAGCACTGTTACAAGTTACAGCACGGGAAAGGTGTTGCTTTCAGATTTGGAAATGCCTGCTACAGTCTAACCTCTTTGTCAACATGTTTGCAGTTTTGCAACATCAATTTCTAAGTGAATTACCTTATGAAGGAAACCAAAAGGCAGAAAACTAAAGAAATACGGGTCAAACTCCTTCTGTGAGATCTACCTTGTAAAATTATCCAGAATGTAATAATATCATGTTATTGACTTAAGCACAGTTCCCTGTGACATGCTGCAGCTGACCTGTAATTTTTATCCTACATGTTGCCAGCACTATTAAAATGACACTTGTGAATGTAAATTAAGCTCACAAAGGGGACAGATTGTATGATTCTGGTTTCTCTCAGATGCCTGTAGGCTATCACAGGTTCCATATGTGAAGTAATTATGTTCACTGAAGGAAAGAATAAATGCTGTCAAATTGTGTACTGAGAGAGAAAGCAGCTATTATATTGCAGTAGTCACTGGAGCATTGCCTTAGAAAGTGAAAAGATGTATAAGAAAATAATAAAAAAGAAAAACTGGAGCAGAGCTATATTAAATATAACCTTTAAATGAGTATCTGCTTTTGAATACATATTACACAAAGCTAATATTTCACAAATAAAAGCATTTTACGTTTTTTTATCACATTTTCTTTCTCACATCTAGAGGGCACAGATCAGAATATTTACTGGAGGGGTAAAGGACAGGTGGAGCATCTTTCAGTTTTCTGTGTTTCCTCAGGAAGAAGAGCCCTCCAAGGCCCCCAGAGATGCTGTCCCCACCTTCTTCCCCACCACAAACCTCCTCCTGTGGGAGTTGTGCCATGGCCAGCCTTCCTCCCCAGCAGCAGACATGTCCCACCCCTGGCCCTGCCTTCCCACCATATCCATCTCTTGTGGCCAGCTCCAAACCTCTGCCTGCCACAGGCCCCGAGCAAGGGCACTAAGGCAGGGCAGGAGCCCTTCTGAAGACACCCTGCTCTGCAGCACCAAACCTTGGCTGCACAGGCTGCAGCAGGCTTGGAGAAGGTGAGGCTTCTGCATGGAAGCCAACATAGCTGCTAAAAGGAAAGGCAACACTTCCATCGCCTCCACAGCTGCAGTGTGGTCCTGCTCTCCTGCACCTGGGGGAGGTGAGCCTATATTTAGACCAGTGAGGTCATCAGTGAACCAGCATAAGAGGGGAGAGGATACTAAGCTGGGAAAATAGCCTTTTAAAGCCTTTCACTTAGAGAGAACCAAGGGCACCAGAAGCAAGGAAAACTAAGTGCTTGTGTGGGTTTGGATTTTCATACAGAAATGAAACAAGGAAAGACAGGAAGTTAGGATGCTCTGGAAACAAAACACAAACAGGAAGGCACATTTTCTTACAAGGATGTAACTATGGATGTAGAGGTCATGAAGGAGTCCAGAACATTGAAAAACAGAAGGCTGAATACTTCCCTATGTTTTTACTGTTCACTGGAGTAGCATTACAAAGTTTGGCACTCCGGAGCTTCCCACAGCAATGGAAATGGGATATTTCTGCAGTGTCCCACAAGTGGCAGTTCTGGATCTCTGCAGCCTCAGTTGTAATGGGTTGCAAAAAGTAACCAAGGGTAAATAACTTCCAACAGCTGCCCTCACCCTGCCCAGCCTGTGCTGTTGTTACCTGCATGCCTGTTGCTAACCTGGCTGCCTTAACAGCAGCACGTGCTCAGGCTACAACTGACTGCTGTGCAGTGCTGAGAGGAGATGGCACAGCACAGGTATTAGCAACTCAGACCCTGAATGTCCTGTGCAGCCCAGATCATGGCCTGACTGTGGCTGAGCTTTGTCTGTGCTCATCTGATACTCAAAAGCTGGTATGTCCAGGAGACCAAACCTTTCAGACTGCTCTCTGAGGTGAAGGCAGCTCTTGGGGAAGCAAGACACCTGCTGGAGCAGAGGAAATGCCTGGAAGCTCTTGAGTCCTCCTCCCTCTCCCAAAGCCATGATCACCTCCTGGACAACACTGTATGAAAGCAGTCACACTACATCTACAGGGTCCTTTACCAAGCAGGTGATTTCCTGATTGTCACCATCAGGTCATTTGAGTAACTAACTAGTATCCAAGGACCTGTCCTGATTCTGGACAAGCATTTTACAGGCAAAGTGGTGATCTGCCTTGACCAACAGCTCTCCCTGGAGTCCCTTGTCATGGGTGCACTACTCATCAAATCCTCATGTTCACGTGAGCAGTAACAAGACATTAGGTAACAGCATGGGTTTGTCTCATCAAAGCCACAGCTTGCAGCAAACCATTCTGCTTGTACAACATCACATTTCTGCTTCTGGGAAATTAGGAACTGTGGCACCTTTTTTTTGGGGGGGTTTCTTAGGATGAAAATCTGAAACTCAGCTTTTGCAGTCTCTCCGTGGAAGCAATTCCACAAACTGCATAATGCATTTAGTAGAATTGCTCAGCACAGAGAAATACCCTGAAATGAGCATTGTGCAATTGTCCTTTGTTGTTTATGGGTACACACATCTCCATTACTGAAGGAAAGTAACTCTATGTGTTAAAGTATGAGGCTTACATCTGAATTGCCCATCAGGAACAGGACCTGGCACATCCTGTCCCTGCTCATCCTCTGCGTGCCCAGGAGCAGGATAAAATCCTGCCCCAGCCCTGCTCTATGTCCACCTTGACTGAAAGGGCTCCCCAAATCACTTGAGTTTTTCTACACCCAGCACTGTGAAGAAAGGAAACATGATTCTGTCTCCTTATTTTGGTCACTGCTTTTCCACTTCTGTTTAATTTCTTGGCCAGCTACCTCACTCATGTCTACACCCTCCTATGCAGCACCAAACCCTGGCAGCAACTTTCCCTTGGGGATCCTCATCAAAACCAACTAAATGCCTCTTTGTTCAAGGCCATCTTGGTAACAAAAGGGCTTCGAGCACAGCCCAGAGAAGCATCCAGATGCAGACATCGAAACAGAGCAAACTCTTCTATCCCATGCACCAGACCTGCCTCACAGCTCACTACTGTGAGTAGGGGCTAAGAGAAAAGAGGAGACCTACCCAGGCAGAGCACAGCTTGAGCACTGGCAGAGAGCTGTGGGAGGAGGCCCCCAGCCACACTCCCAGGACAGCCACCTCGTGGCATGTAGGGGCACAGAGCCCTGTGCCCACCCTGTGCTGCCAGTCTGCAGCACAGCCCCCCAGGCCTGGGAGACACGCACCCTGAGCCAGAATCCCCCCCAGGAGAGTTTTCTGGGGAGAGCGTGCTCGTGCATAAATGAACCATCTCATTGTGCAGCCTATTAATACCAGTTGGTCACGGCTGGGTGGGCAGTGCGATGGGCAGACAGCCTGCCTGCTTCCAATTAAATGCAGTAGCAGTCACACAGTACACTACTGCAACTTCTTCTTGAATAAAAACCCCTTTGAAATCAACTACCATTTCCTAAGCAGCTGAAAACTATTAAACAACTGTTTGCAGGGTAGCTCATGTCATACGTGGGAGGCTGAAATGTAATGTAGAAATGAGAGGGTTTTTTTCTGGTTGGCAGCACTGACAGCAACTATAATGTATGACTCTTTCAGATGCAGCGTGGCAGAAGCAGGGTGAGGATCATCCAGTGCTATTCACTAGAGAAATTGTTACATATAAAGAGAAGGCAGAATCAAGGATCTCAGGATCGTGGCAGAAAGGAGGGGCAGGGAGGAAAAAAGGAAAGAAGTGGTTTGCTTTTGCAGTTTTAATAAGGATTTGTGGGGTAATGTTGTGTAAAGGTAATACAGCTGGATCTTTAATAATAATAACTAGAACCAGCTCTCCATGTTAACTGACCTTTAAATATTATTGTTCCTTTCAGTTTACCAAAAAGACATTTACTTCATGAAAGATGTTCTTCAACTCTATATAAAGATCCAATAGGCTAAAATATGCTAAACTGACATTTAGAATTATCTCATAACACTGTTTTATGATAACTCGTATTCTTCCCATGTGACTTGAATGTGAGGGTTTGGTTGTTGGTTTTTTTTTTTTTCCCCAAGTATTTTGAAACCATTTCAAATAATAGGCAGATATTGCCTGGACATTCAGTCTATCTGTATGATACTTAGGACCTTTCTCAATAGCTGAGCACTTACTTCCTTATTACGCTCAAGGCAAGTTGAAATCACATGCCCTGCTCAAGATTTAAACCTCCATCACACAGGCAAAGGAAGCATTCAGATCGACATTTTACGTACCTAACTGCATTTTCTACAATAAATAAAGCATCTATGGTATATTTCCCCAATAATCTGTGAATTCAAGACAACTGGGAGCACCAGAAAAAACCCACACTTTGTTGGTGGGGAAAGGCAGTGGGACTCGAGTTAAGGTAGATGTATCGATTCTGTGTTGCAACCATTTCCCAGGGCCCATTTCAGACACAGCTGTGCACAAGCAGGCCACTGCTTAGGGCAGCACTGTGTCTTGGTGTGTTGGAGCCCTGGAGGCTGCCTCTGGGGCTGTGTGTGCAGCCTTGTGCCTGACACCCCACTTACTACCCCAGGCCCCCAGCAGACACAGCAGCTCAGCACTCCTCCCCTTCCAACTCTTTGCAGAGCTATGCTCCCTGTTTTCCTACACTCGTGAGACAGTTCTGGTCAAGGTCCTCCCTCCCCTGCCACATATTCCAAGCCTACCTCCAAATGTATTGGGCATCATAAACCATGCTTGAGAAAACAATAAACAAACATTTCTCATTCCTTTTTACTCCTGTCACTCAAGAGGAAGACGTTCAAGTTCTGACACCCTTAAACTGGACACAAAGCAGGAGTCACCCAGCAACAACAAAGACATAAGCCATCCTTGATTTTTTTTTCAATTCTGCATTTTCTTACACTGCATTTTCCATTCCAGGGAGCTTCCTCCTCTGGCTACTACACATTATTGCTCAGCGACCTCAGGATCTGGTGGGAGATGGATCCTTTTCCCCAGACATCCTTCAGCATCAAGAGGAGAGAAAATCAGCAGATTGCCAATGTGCCAAGAACATGGATGAGTAAAGACATGGTAAAGTAACACATGATAGCAAACACCATCCAGCAATCCACTTTGGCATTCATAGTTATGGTACTTCATAATGCAAGAGGAAGGATTGGTCATTAATGTGACAAAAGACTGCTAAATGATTAAAAGGAACACACACACAAACAGCAAAGAACTGAAATAGAAGCTACAAAGAAAACCAATGTCTTATGAGAATTTTAGTGTTCTGTGACTTTAGCAAAAGAAGCAAATATAGAAGGGACAAATTATAAAAGGAAGAAGGCTAATTTCATAAATACAAATGTAAAGTTTTCTAAAAAATATTCTAAATAGATACAATGTTCATAGAATGTGTTTTGGGGAGCTCTTCCTTCATTCACAGTGTTTTTAACATTAACAATTAAAGGAGACAAACCTAATTTTTCCTTTGATAGTGCAGTTCATTTCAATTGAGCTAGCAACAAAATACATGCAAAATCTAAACAGAAGACTTCAATAAATGCTTGAGATAATCATAGCATATCTAGCTCATGTAGGGCTCCACTGGGGAAACAAATATTATTTATCAGTTTTACATCTTCCAATGAATTAAAAAAGAGTATTATCTCTTTTCTTATTTCAATATTTGTTTAGTGAGTCCTGGTAAATTCTAGGTCAGATATTATGCACTAAACAACAACAACTAATTATCTTAGAAATCCACAGTGATAAGAAAACTGCACAGTAAATACGTTATAACCAGACAACAGCAGAAGGTAAGTTTGTATTTAATTTGCTGTGCATTGCACAAGTTGGTAAATGTTTTCTGGCAGGTGTCCTTCAAATTCCAAAAATAATGCATCCATTTTATGGCATTATCTCAATTTCTATTATATTTGTTTATATCTTTGCAGTGAAACCATATTGTTATTAAGGTTATCATTATAATAGAAAATTGTATTAGCTCTTAAAAGCCTGTTCTATTTTATGTGTATATAAATAGGGACATTATGATCACGCATGATTCCCATTTGTCCTTGCTATACTCTTGACATTGCTGTAAATGGAAGCAGAGCACAAAGCCCTTACCAGGGCTTAAAATATTGCCCCTTTGATTGGCTGCACAGAAATCAGTTTTGCTTTTGTCATGCAAAATCTGACCCTGATGGTTATATACTCCAAGAAGTACAAACACTATGTTCTCTTTACCTTTGACCACCAAGGTGGGTCTCTGTGCATCAGTCTTTGTACAGTGTGGCAATAGCAAAGCACACAACATTTGCCAGAGGACTGATTTTTGAGGATTTTGAAGTGTCTAAGAGAAGTGAGGTGACCACTCCCAGGGGCACAGTGGGGAAAAGCGAGGCGTGCTGTCACCTCCAGTGGTTCCTGAAGGGATGTGTGACACTGAAGGCTCTCCGAGTGTGCAAGCTGTGCCACGATTTCTGGAAGTGCAATGCAGAAACACACTGTGGGCACTGATGTGCCTCTCCAGCAACAGGAGTAGCCTAGATTTCCCCCCTTAAAGACAACTCAGCCCAGACTTCTATCTGTGCTCAAGAGCAGCAGGCCAGGCTGAAGATGGGTGCATGGAGAAGCTGGGACTGGGCAAGGGAGGCCAGATGTGGTGGAGTAAGAGGCACTACTGCACACCCAAAAGAGACTGGGATGCACTATAAGCTGACAGCAGAGTGCCATGTCCCCCTGGCCACATGTGCAACACTGTGATGCTCTGACCACACTCTGAAACAGAGATAAGGCACTTTGGCAGAATAAAAAATCTTCAAGAATCATAAGCAAGGTGTTCAATTAATGAAAGTAATTAACGCCATGACTTCTTAGAAATCAGACAAGTTCATATGATTTCCTTTCACCTGATGACCAGCTAATGACTGTGAATATTGAGAGCAATTCCTTTTTTTCCCCCAGATTAAGATGCAATTTAATTTCAGTGTCTTGAAATATTTTACAGAGTGCAGTTGTGACTCCTCCTTGCTGACACAACACCCAGTAGTTCAGGGAACACTGGGGCATGTGATTGCAGGGCAGATCCCAGTCAGAAACACCATATAATTAGGGCTGATATATGGTGTGCTATGCTCTGAGAAAACACAGAAGAGTATGGCCTAAAAAGTTCTCTGAATTGGGGTAATTACAATATTAATCACAATCCATTGAACTAAAGTGGAATTAAATACAAATTTTCTGTTTATATAGTAAATGCTGAATAACAATAAGTTAGCAACAGCATTTTGGTCTGGTTTAACTGCCTAACATCTGGAGAACATTATTACAGAGTCATCTGCTATTTGGCCAGTGCCCAATATGAAAGCAGTTTTACCCTTTTTTCTCTCTGAACATCACATCAGCACAGACATTACAACATCAGCATCAGAACACATATTTCTCTTTTCTCAAGACATTCTCTTAAATAATTTCAAATATTGTAGAATTTAGATGGAATAAGCCACTTGTTTCTGTTTAGAAAGCAAACATAATTGGATCAAAAATAAGAGAGCAATTTTAAATATCTAATTTAAGCAAAGATCGTGCTGCTTATGAGAGCCTGTGGTAAAGGCAGTTGTTCCAGCTATTTAAACAATATGATTACATGACATTTCACAGGATGGAAGAGACAGATTACCAGAAAGTTGAAAACTGTGTGCCCTTGTTCCTATATAAATATGTACACATAACCTATCACTTGTTACTACCAAATTTATATGAAGTATAATTTGGCCTTTATTACAGTTGCTGAGCCTGAAAAGAACCTCTTTACTTATGAAGATTCCTTTTTTTTTTTTTTTTCCTATAGTAATGAAAAAACACAGTTGTCAGCATAATATCCTGACATTCAGGATGCTAGCCTGTCTATACCAGAGTCAGATGTGAAAATAAATAGATATTAAACTGTCAGTCAATGAAATTACAAAGTCAAGAGCAGCTCTAGCTGCGATTCTGTGTGTTGTGTTTGATGGACACAGGTGTTTAAGTGTTATGAAATCCAGCAGAGCCTCAGAGTGAATAATGCACCTTCCAGCAGTTCTGCCCTAGCCAAAAGAGATGCAGTGAGCTCCTCTCTCACCCTGAAGCTGCTAAGCAGTCAATGTGCCCTAAGAAAGGGGACAGAAAGGCCTTCCAGGTTTATCAGAGCTAAAGCCCAAGAAGTCTTACAGTCTGTGTTACAGCACACATTGAGGAAATGAAGCTACACTCCTCTCAAACGGTGAAGGTTAGTCCCACTGGCTTTGCATACAAATCTAAGGCAGATGCCCAAAATCCACATCATTTATTTATTATTCATAAGGCACTTAAAGTCAATCATCTGTCACTAATAAACATTAACACTATTAAAAATTAATGATCATCCTACAGCATGGTGAGACAGATTCTTCTTTCTGTTTGATGAGTATTGGAGCAAAGTACATCGCTTTCATTTACTGACTCTGAAAGTTTATGCTTTGTATAATGCTGCTACTTCAACTGCTCCTCTGAACATCAGTGACCCCTTTCTTTTGGAATGCCAAGAAATTATCAGTCTCGTGAGAGAAGCTTGAAAGGAAGGTTTTAACTACAAATACATATTTGCAGAGAAGAAAAATAAATCATGGATTCAAGGTTATCACACCCAGCACAAGCCTTTGTAATGACTGGGCTTTTTGTCTCCCTTTCCACTTTCTGCTAAACAATAAGGTGTCTGTGATGGGGGGCACATGTCCCTGTGTTCCCCACTGTACAGGAGGGTCCTGTACTCAGGTAACATACCACAAGTGGACAATGAGGCTGGAAATAACAGCTCTGACAAGACTACCTGAGAGTCTCACAAGCTGGAACAAGAAAAGGCTTCCTGAAGAGCAACTAAAAAAGATAACTTCACCAAAGGTCCACGCAGTGTCGCAGGGCACTTTCTTCTCTTAGTGGGTGGGAGGCAAAGCCCACTGCTAGAGATGAAGAAACAGCTTGCACCTTTACCCTCAAAAGGACATTCCCTCTAAAAGTAAAAATGGTACTAAACCCTTCATCTTTTGTGTTCACATTTTCAAATATAAATCTTGGGGAATCCCTTTATGCATTGCTGTCTTCACAGGCAGAACTCATAACTCAGCACTGTTTCCTAACACAAGTTCATCATGTTTTGCCTTGCTTATTTTAGCAATTATTTATTTGTGGAAGTGCTGTAACTATATTGTAAGTAATTACTCAATACACAGTTGATTCTGCTTAAAGGCAGTCAAAGAAATCCAACCAAACCTGCATTGAAGACCAGGCAAGAAGTAGAAGAGAGACAATACAATTGTGTTCATCAAATCAAAGTTTCTGTGAGTTATATCACGCCTCGAAAAACAAGCTAAGCTTTAGGTCTCAGTGCAAGTGATATAATGAGAAAACTTGCCAAGATAGAAGATATATTAATATTCCTCTTGCAATTTACGGTCTAATATTTCAGTGCCAAACCATTTTTCATAGAAAAACAGTGACTGTTAAGAAGTAGAAAGAGCTTTGTAGAATTAAGTGACTGCAATCATGCTGGTTTTTTCCTTATTGATGTTTCATATGAAATAACTAATGAGGATTTGCAAAGAACAGCTATCAGAGCTAGAAATGTACTGACCGACTGGAAAAATGATGCCACAGGACTATTCTCCCTCTGAGGAGGACTGAGAAGGGTTCGTGTTCCATACATTTTACATTCCTGCCAGCTATTGCAATTACAAGTGACACTTGGAGCCAATAGAAAAATGCAGCCATTCAAAACTAATTCTGCCTTTTAGGGTGCAGGAAATAAAGAAAAAAGCAATGTCCCCAACAAGACCCAAAGAAAAGTCTGTTCAGGTACAGCAAGGCATCAGGGACCAGTTAATTCCTCACACACCATTTTCAAATTTGCACATCTCCCACCTTTTGCAGAGTCACACAATGGTGGGCAGCTCCATGAGTCACAACTAGGGAACTGAGACCTGATCCTGCAATCACATACACCAATAAGCCCCACAGAACTTCTAATTAAACAGTTTTGAACAGAATTAGGATACACAGCCTTGTGTATCTCAGGCTTAAGACTATTCTGAACAATACTTTTTAATCATGCCACCTTGCCCTGCTGCCTGCTCTCCAGTGATAGTAGACTTCTTCATAATTTGTCTGAATTTTTTCTGAGAATTCATGCACTGACAAGGCAAGTTACTCTTATAAAGACAGTTGGAATTACAGTCAAGAAAAAGATATATTGAAGCATCATTATTTAAACATAAAAATGCAACAAAACTGTTAACCTTTCCCTAGGGTGAAGGTGTTTATTGCTAAGTTTTTGCAGCACAATTAAATTCAAACAGACAAATAAATGCTGGCTTAAATTAAAACTTTTTTTTTTAACCTACCTAGGAGAAATGGAAAAACATCTTGAAAGTAAGCTGCCTCATATCAAATACTTGACTAAAAGCCTTATTATTAAAAACATTAGAATTTTAAGGATAACTTTGAGAAAGCCAGGCAGCTAAAACACAGTGCCTTATCTTCCCTTCTTCAATATAAACCACAGAATCACAGACTGGCTTGGGTTGGAAAGGACCTTAAAGATCATTGAGTTCCAATGCCCCTGCCATGGGGGAGAACCATACACTAGACTGGATTGCTCAAAGTCCTGTTCAATGTGGCCTTGAACACTTCCATGGATGGGGCATCCACAGCTTCTCTGGGCAACCTGTTCTAGTGTCTCACCAGCTTCACAGTAAAGAATTTCCTCCTGATACCTGATCTAAACCTATCTTCTTTCAGTTTAAAGCAATTACACCTTGTCCTATCTCTACATACCCTTGTAAAATACCTTGCATGATGTTCTGCAGTGTGTAAGCTGTAAGTTGTATTCACTTCTGATACAAAATCTGATTTTTTTTTACATTATGTTGTGCAAGCCACATTTCCATAGATTGGTTGCAGTTGTCACAACACAGACACACTGCAGCCACAAGCACATACACAGGGTGGTTCAAGCCCTGCCTGCTGTCCTGGAGCAGCTCCCCAGCCCACAGGGAACAACTGCTTCACAAGAAGCTGAACTGCCTTTCAGATGGGGCACTCCTGGCACTGGCTTATGGAATACCATCAGCAAAGACACTGGATGAGGAGATGTGTCCCTGGGACACAGAGTCTGACAGGTGGCCCACAGGCACAGCCCCTTCACCTCCAGCCCACCCTCACTGTAGGGTGTCAGTCCCCCACGCTGGGTTTCTCAGCTGTTCTGCCTGTTCTCCTCCCCTCTTTTTAGTCAGGTCCCTCAGGTGTCACCTTCTTCCCACCTGAAAAGTCACAGACCTCTTTGCTTCCCCCAGGGCCCATCTGGAGACCCATCAGAGGCCATTCAGATTATAGATAGCCAGGGACCTCATGTGGGCCCCTGGCATAAGGGACACAGTGAGAAACCCAGATCATTACAGCAGGAGGGAATGCAGCCCACACTGGGCCACAGGAAACAGCGACGCTTCAGCACCAGTATTTATAAACACAACTGAGGGCTGCTGTCTCTCTCATATGATTGCTGGACCACAAACCATGGGCCATCTGCCTGCAGTCTATTATCACAATCTGTGAACAATTAGAGACAGGATATTTCATTTTAGAAAATAGCAAAGTAAACAAAAAGGCACAGAAAAAGGCTAGAAAACAATCAAAAAGCAAGCAACAAAATGGCAGTCAGCCACTGCAAAGAGCCCCATTTGCCAGCCCTTGAACCCTCCAGCTCCTGGACCACCACATCAGCTGCCTCAGAGGAGAGATGACTTCTGCTTGCTGCCAAGGCCACGGTGGAGGCCAGCAGCAGCATTCCTCATGCAAACATCTGAGAGCACCATAACCCTGTCCGTGAGACCGGCTCACCACATGCAGGAGGCATGAGAGCAGCCATAGTCCACATGGCACTATCTCAAGTGACACGACCCTGCCCCAGCTGGCAGGTGAGCTTGTACCACAGCTGCCAGCCCTTTTGTACTCTCCTCGTCTTTGTTCTCCTTACGTGGCCCTTGGATCTAAGCCTCTCTACCTACAGCCCACCCTTTGACTTAGGACAGGTGGGATTCAGACCCAGCAGGCTCTGTACCTTGGTGCCCCTGGGGTGTCCCAATTGGTCAGGCTACAGCTGAATTCAGGAGAAACCTGCCTGGAAATGCCACGTGCTTCCATTCACTGATGGTCAGGTCCCACCTGATGGGAATCCTAAGTATTTAATGGCCCAGGGAGAACAGGAAGCAACTGACTGCTGCTCAGCCCTGAGTACTGCAAGGGTGACATGAGATGCTGCCACCTCTGCCAAGGGACAACCCCAGATCAGATGGTGCTGTGCTCCTGGCTGGGGCTGCGGATCTGCACCTCTACAGACCTGACACCACTGGATTCCTGATTTCCCCAGGGATCTATGTCATGCTCAAGGCGGGAGTCCTCCAGGATGCCCCAACAGACACTGCTAGATGGGGTGGGGTAGCTGCACAGATTCTGGGGAGGCAGCATGGGATGGCACTGCTAGGCTGAGCCAACACAATCCAGTGGAGAAGGCTTAAAGAGCAACAACAACCCCACTTGCAAAAACTCTGCATCAGTCTTCAGTGTAGTCTGAGTAATTAGTGGTTTTTTACAAGAGGAAGATGATAAAGAAAGTAAAAATCCAACTGCCTTAAAACAACAGATACTCCCAATTCATTTCTAATTTATGCATTCTTGTCATATGAAAGCCACTTGCTTAAGCTGCTTTTCTATCTATTTGCAGTCTATTCAGACACACAATGCTCAGTGGGGGTCTGTCTCCATGATTCATTGGCTCAGATTTCCTATAGAGTTTACATGATGTCTACTAAGCCCCATACAGTTTTGTATCCATTATAACCAGGGACAAGCAAGCAGGGCTCAGGAGGCTGAGCATCCATCTAAGAATAGCTTCCTGTCTTCCAGCTCTCTTCACAACAAATGAACAATGGTTACATTTTACGGGCTAGCATTGCATGGTGAGGGGAAATTAGAGGAACTTGTCTGAGTTAAATAAGGGAAGAAGCATTTAGAGTGAAGCTCCTTAAATGAGCAGGTCAATAACTAGTTTACTGAGACCAAAGCACATAGCTAATGAGAGAATAAAGAATTATTCTTGTCAAGAGAGAAAAAGATGCTGCCCCGGTTTTGTGCTAAATAATTACATTCATTAGGTTTAGGACAGCCTTGCAAGTGGTCTTCTGCAGTAGTAAATTCATTAGCAAAGCTAATAGGCAAACTACTATTGGGGCAAATCTAAACGATTGCAATAGGATGGATGGCAAAGATGAGGAAAGGTAGTATGAGAGCTAAGAGCCAAAGTTAGCTTTAAGTATAATTGAATTTATCTTCTCATCAACTTTAAGGCCTCCTTCTGGGCTTGAAACAAGGAGAGAAAAAGCTGCTGAAATGAAAGGATATTCACACGATTCAATTTGTTGCTAGTTTTTCCAGCTTACTAAGCTGTCTAAACTGACCTCTTGACACCTGACCACAATTATCAACCCAACAAAAATTAAAACGTTAACTAAATTGGTACAATGTTTCCAAGTGACAAAAGATCTCAAATGTGTCAGGAAGCCATCTCCCCAGCAGACACAGTAAAAAAAAAATAACCAGGCTTTGACTTTACCAAGAAGTTAATGAAACTTAGCTGAGCAGCAGGAAGGTTGGGTCTTCTTTAATCACGCCCTGCCTAGATGGTAATCACAAGATCTTCCTAGATGCAAATGCAGCACATTGAGGTGAGCCTGGAAAATATTGGAACTCAGCTGAGCGGGTCTGTGGAGCACAGCAGTACCGCCCGCAGGACGGAGCCGAGCCCTGGCGCTGGTCCCGGCGGTGTCCGGCACCACCATCACCTCCGCGCAGGGCTCCGCAGCCCCACCCCTGCCGGGCTCCGGCACTCACATGTGCCGAGGCACAGCGCAATCCCTGCCGCTCTGCTCGGTACAGGACAGAGCTTGGGCTGAAAAGGTAGAAGGGATTTTTCTTTTCTTCCCTTTTTTAAATTTTGAAACAGTTTTTACTATATTAAAAGAGAGATTCCAAAGTGATTTTTTTTTCTTAAAACAGCTTTGCCACTAATAAATGAAAACGTGTTATGATTGAAAAGAATACCTACTAAAAAACTGGGAAAGGAATCATCAAACATTTAAGCTTTTTTCCTTTGGATGTAGAATATAAATAATGTTTTTAACATTGTAAAAAACTTATTAAACTGCCTGATTCAGCTTCATCTGGGTTGGATTCAGTTTTGCCACTGAACCAAGAAGCTGTTATAGATCATATCTGCATCTAGCTGTTTTAAATGGACACTCAGGGTATCGGCTAAAGGCGTCCAAAAACCAGCATTTCAGTAATTGGATTTTGGAAAGACAGAAAAAAGTAATTGCAATGAAGCCCATAGCTGAAAGAAAAGAGAAGGGAAAAAAAAATCTTCTTTGCCAAGTGGAAATGGGAATAAATGTTCTTGGCTACTGTTGCATCCTGAAAAGCCAGAATAAGCCTGAGGCTCCCCAGCAAACCTAGTTTAGAAACCTCCTCAGCTGATCCCTCCTTCCTTCAAAGTAGTTGCCTTATCCAGCCAAGTTAAAAATTCAGGATCTAACTCTCTGTGAGAAATTGGGAAGACAGATACATTGTATATGTGAAGAAGGACATCCAGAGAATTGTCTTTGCCTAAACCAAGCACTGGGGAAATACCACCTTTGTCATTTCAGGGAGAGGCTGATCTCTTTCCTCCAGCCATCATAGAGCATCCACCCATCAGCAGCTCTGGTCTGCACATGGGCTGTGACACAGAAGGCTGCTGGAGATCACAGAGCCACAACACCTCTGTGCATCACCAGAGAAAAATCTTCATCCTTCACCCACCCATCTTCTTTCATGCACCTACAGCCTTCAAAAGGTTAAAAAAAAACCAACCAAACAAACAAACAAAAAAAAACCTGAGATGTCTAGATAGCAACAAAGCCTCATAAATTTTTTTTTATTTCCACAGGGAAGATGAAAACAAGATAACTGTTATGAGTGTGGAAAAGGTGTCAAAGAGATGTTTTACTGAGGACAGGCCTAAGCGCAGGCTAGGGAGAAGTTCGCACTTTGTTCTCTCAGGGCAAAGACTAGGTCTGGTTTTCTCAGTAGGTTTTTGATAATTGTTAAGTAATAAAAACACATTATGCAATCTTTACATTTAGAGACTCAAAACGTTCAGTTTTGGTCAGAAAAGTGACTCTGAAAGCGTCATCTTTTTTCTTCACTTATCTGTTCCCTTAAGACCCTCCTCTCTTGTTAAAATATGTCCATTTGACTCACTAATGTTAATGGTAGCCCCATATACCAAGCAGAGAAGATTGGCCTCTTAAGCTTTACCTATTTTCCTGCTAATAAAGCACACTTTTTATCCCAATAAGCAAGGGAAAGCCAGCACAGGTGCACCACAGTAATATGCATTATACTTTGCTTCATGCTGTGCTACTACCGGTGAAGCTTTATTCTCATTCTAGGACTTGTACATTTGGTGAAGGTTAGTGATGAAGTACAGCACAGGTCATAACAACTGAGCTTCATTTTCCACAACTAGATGGATCAGCAGACACTTAGGAAAAAAATTATACTAGCTTGTAAATGGAACAATTTAATATGGAAGTAACCGATGGCAAATAAACACAAAATGCCAAGGCATCTTCTCTGTCACTTAGCTGTACTCTGTTGCTTACATTTCTTTAGAAATCAAATCTAGTAAGCTATAATTTATTCAATCTTACAAAGAAATCACTTTAGATTGTGAAACATACTCCTAAGCAGGGAGAACACTGTGCTTTTTCTGACAAAAACCTTTTCTATACGCAGTGTATCAACAAGGTCTGAATAGTGCAGTCACAGCCAAGATTGCCCAGCCATGTGCTGGAAACACTCTGCATTGTCATCATTTGACAAAGTAATCTGTGTGGTAAAACCTTCTCAAAACAGCAGAGCTTAAATGATATATATGAATGGCAAAAAATCTCCTTGTCTTGTTTCTTCAGTTACCTCCTAAGTGCAGAGGTTCTTTTTCCAAATGTGTGATGCTTTCAACATGTTCTTGGCCAACCACCTCTTTTTAAAATGACACGAATGTTCTTGTTACCTACTGCAGCTAGTGGTGCTTGACCCCGGTCTCTTCTAGAAGCTAAGGCTTTATTTTCTGACTTCCTGCAGTAAAAAAAAATATTCATTGCTTATGGACTCCCACTGACAGGTCAATGCAATCTCAGTGTTGCATCAGCAGCAGATTTGAGTCTTTTATGAATAGATGTGAGGCTTAGCCATAGAAATCTATGTGGAGTGGGAAGCACTGAGTCCGAAAAAAATCATGTTGAAACTGAAGAAACAATTGAAAAGACACATTTTTACCTTAAGTGTGATTTCTGGGTAGGAGAAAAGCAGTGAAGCAGCATCTCAGGGAGGCTGCATCATCTCCACTCTTGAAGGTTCACTAGAGCAAACCAGACGAAACTCTGAGTAACTTGTCCTGGCCTTATGACTGACCCTGCTTTCAGAAGGAGGTCAGACCTAGCTCTCCTGTAATGCTTTCCCAATCAAGGAAGGACTGTGTGGAGTGAAAATGGGTTTCTACTTGGGGTTGGGGGAATAATTCCTCCTCAACTTACCTTCCCAGGTGCCCTTATCAAATAGGTATGAGGCCTTGGAATCTGAGAACCAGGAAAATGAGGACCGGGGAAACGTCTACATTGATGAAGGTTCTTCCAAGAGGGAGGTGTCACCTAGAGCTGGGCAGCCTAACCCCTGCATCAAAACTTCCTCCATGAAGAAAAAAAGAAAGGCAGTATCATTGGTGGCTCCCTTTTGAGGGGAATGAAGGCCCAATGCACCGAGCAGAGCCAACCCACTGGGAGGTGCATTGCCTCCCTGGTGCCTGTGTAAGAGATATCACCCAGAGCCTTCCCAGCCTGGTATGGCCCATTAATTATCACCCTCTACTGGTTTTCCAGGTAGGAGGTGACAAGGTCCCAACAAGAAGGTTGCAAACAATCAAGAGGGATCTCAGCGCCTTAGGTCAAGGGATCTGGAGCACAAGTTGGTTCATTTCTGTCCCTCTAGTGGCAGGGAACAATGGAGCAAGAGAGACATGGACCTCCTGGAGCATGTCTGGCAGAGGCTGACAAAGATAATAGAGGGACTGGAGCATATCATGAGGAAAGATCGAGGGAGCTGGGGCTATTCAGCTGAGAAGAGACAACTGAGGGGGAATCAAATCAATGTCTGTCAGTATCTGCAGCAAGGTGTCAGAGGATGGACCAGCCTCTGCTCAGGGGTGCTGAGCAACAGGACAAGAGGCAATGGGCAGGAACTGATGCACTGGAAGTTCCACCTAAATATGAAGAAGAACTTCTTTACTGTGAGGGTGACCAAGCACTGGAACAGATTGCCTTCCTGTCTCCCCCACTGGAGAAATTCCAAAACTATCTGGACTAAATCCTGTGCAGTGTGCTCTACAATGACCCTGTCTGAGCAGGGAAGTTGGACCAGACAATCCACTGCAGTCCTTTCCAACCTTACCCATTCTGTGATTCTGTGTGACACAAGTTGAAAGAGATTCTTACTCTGCCCCTTCTCTGAGCACATGGCATTTTGGTACACCCACAGGCCCCTTGCTAATCCCTCCCCTAAACATGGTTCTGACCCATCAGACAAAACCCCACAGGCTCCTTTCCTAGGAGCCTGTAGGGTACAAACCTACAAACTTCACTGGTCTTTCTCAGTGGTTTGTCAGAACAGAGATTGCTCTGCGGGGAGCAACAACAAACACCATTCAGATTAGCAGACTGCATTCACTGCTATTTATATCCTCTAACTTCTTGATACCCGTGGCCCAGTGAACATGTCCAAAATCTCTCTCTGCTTTATGAGTGTGAATTTAGTTTTTATGTTTACTGACTGCTAATGAGGCCATCTTCCTGCATTAAACCTGCATAAAACTAGGTACCTACTGTAAAACACTCCTTCCTACTGCTTTTCGTCGATTACAAAGGGAATTACGATCTGGCAACCATTGATAATGGCCACGAAGAGATGCTCACTATTCTCTTAATGTTTCAGAGTGAATTTAGTTGCAGCAAGTGGTCAAAACACAACCCAGCACAAGGAAGAAATCCTTCTTGGTCAAATCAAACCAGTAAGGACCCTTGAAATCAGAATGGAGCTGGACTTAGCCTATTGGAACAAAGGGTCATGTAGCACCAGTGCCCAGAAACGCCATGGCATTGCCTCTACTTGTTATCCCCTATGCACTGTTTCCAGTTTCTGAGTGCACCTTGAGAAAGAAGAGCAAGCATAGGAACCCTTGCTAGTTTACAGTGCCTCCATCTTTGCCATGTAGCCCATGTAAAATGAACTGAACAGCCTGCAAGACGTACCTCAGTTGACTCAATTCTTCTGTCTTGGAAGTGGAGGAGACAGTTACAGTACTCACACATTTTCTTATGTGCAGAGCCAGGCTGTGGGCTTGGAGGGGGTACAGGGCCTACGGAAGGAGCTCTCATTCCTTCTTACTCTGCCATTGAGGGTGAAAAGACCAAACTACAGTTCACTTTTCCACTGCTGCAGGTCTGTGGAAAGAGCAAAGCAGCAAATGAGTTTTGACATAACAACCCTGAATTGGTGATGAAAGAGCTGGTTAGCACATCGACAGCTGAATGTAGTTATTTTGTTTAATGTAACAAATTATACTACAATTGTACATGATCTATATTCTTGGCCTTTAAATCAAGGGTAATCTATGGCTTTTAAGATTTCAGTTTATCCTTAAACAATATAAATGGCTGTCCACAGCAGACACAGCTCTATCAGAGGGGAGAACATTGAAAATTTGAGGAAGAACATCTCCATTTAACTGCCTACCTGTAACTGAGGAATTAGCTTTCTTCCCTAGAGAAAAAAAAGGTTGAGGTTAACTAGGTGATTGTTTAACAATGCACACAAAGTTTCTATTGTGAAACATTATTTTATAATTAAATATATGCACATCCCTACCTTGGCAGAATCTGATAAAAGATGAAGGAAAATATAGTACATACCGTCAAATGGATGACAACTTCATATAACTTCTTCTGAGAGAAAGCAGCCTGTTGTTTACTGCATTTATCGACAATCTGTGAAAGTAGACCAGGAATCAGTCTAATTACCAGAGTGCCAGTTGTGCTTGTTAACACCAGCTTTGTGACCAAATGTTATTCCACAGTTGTCACATCACAAGAAGGTTTCATTACTAACATAATAGTGAACAAGATCACATGCCTGGCTATTGATTGATCTGCCACACAAAGGAAGGACGTTTGTTGTCTCTATTATAACCAGTTACATCTTTGTCTGCCTGTATAATATGCACAGGAATGTATCACAAGCAGTTGCTGCAGTGTTTCTTAATTTCTGCTGTTACCCCATTAACAGCCCACTAGGATTTGCAGACTTTACCGATAGAGAAGAAATGACCTTGCGATAATTTGTCACAATCTTCAAAAAACTGTTTCCGTCAACCTTCCTGCAGTCCTATAAGGATTGAAACTTATTCAACATTTGCATTATAAATATATCATTTCTGCCAAATCAAAAGCTATTTTAATTCTTTCCAGACACAATTGGGTAACACAGCAGGAACAGTAGAAATATTCATCATTACTGCAGTTGAATGGCTCTGAAAGAACTATATCTCAGACCAGAGAAATGCTCTGCTAACAAGCACTCTAGACAAAATGAACTAAGACTGACCCTCAGAGCATCAAGATATTGCTTGACTGACCAGTCATAAATGCAGACAGCAGCTTTCAGGCCTGTTGCTGATATGAAAAGTGAACAGTCTTGTTTATTTTTCTATGAACTCAATAAACATTACAATACAAAAGTGGATTTGTTTATCATTGTGAGCCTACAGAAAAACAAGCATGCCTCATCATCTTATCTGATGATGAATGATTTATCAGGCAGAACATGAATCTGCTTCTGAGTCTATTTTCCTGTTTATGCTTGTTGAACAGATACAATTTAATGAAGAATATAAAGTACTTAAAATCTGTCTACCATTAATAGTTTAATTAAACTGACATGTACTTCAAAAACAGAGAGACAGAAAACATTAATTTTGGTTATAAAGGGCATGGCATTATTAAAGTGCAATTAAAAACAACATTCACTTACAATTAATAGCCAAAACAATTTAATTATTTAACATTCAATTGTCAGTTCTGGCTAACCTAGCCGCCCCAAGATAGGTGTGTTCTTTAGGCCTCATGTAAAGTGTATTACATGGCAGAGACCCAAGCACAAGATAACAAGTTGCTCCTGAGCAACATCTCACTGTAAATCCCTTGACCAAGACCTCTCTGTGCCATTGGTGATGTCCTTGAGGTGCCAGTTCCCAAAGGATCCTTCATGAATCCTCCACTGGGGCAGGTAACAGCCTCTGCTGAGGCTGGTGCAAAGTCTAGGGGATGACTGGTGGGCTGGCTCCTGGCTTTGTGATCACTTTCCCTGGTAAGAGCACTCATCCAGGACCCTTGGACCTACTGAGGAACCTGTTTTCTTCCTAAACTTCATGTATCACAGCTCTCTCCTTCTGTCCCACTTGACTGAAATTGATCAACTGGCTCAGCAATTATTTGACGGAAGGCACTGAAAAAGAGGAGCAAAGAAAAGCCGCTCAGACACACAGGTCTCATTTTGCTTGGAAACATGACAAAAAATCTTCTCCTGACAATTTCAAAGTTAAAACCCAAAGATGCAAAGTGAGGGTCTGCTAAAGAATTCTTTTAAGATTAATTTTCAGAAGCATAAATCCTTCTTGAACAAAGTAGCAGTGGAAATGTCCCTGAAATTCAACCTACTTTTTTTAAAGAATATAGCAACAAACAAGTTTAGAAATTTCATCTCCATTTTAGTTTCAGAAAAAATACAGACTTAAAACACAAGACTAGTCTGAAAACATGAGTTCTGTTCAACAAGAAATTTCAGTATTCCCAGAGATATATTGAGAAGTCAGATTTTTGAAGCTTTCCACCAAAAGAGAGATGGACCTGTCCCTGATAGCCAGGCTCCCCACTGCAGAGGCATCCATCTGTGAACGCAGCGACTGTGCCTGGGTTACACTGCTAGCCAAGCACAGGCCACCAGGCTGCTGGCATTTCTGGGATACAGTTGAAAGTTTGGTTTCAAGAATTTTCTTTTGAAATACTGTTTAATTAAACAATTCTCAAGAAGCATTTTCCTAATTGTAGTTAAAGAAAAGCTGCTGGTTTTCTTCATGTGGGCAGCATGTCACAGCAAGTTTCCAGGGCTCTCCGCAGAACTTCACAGGTCTCAGAAGTTTATTCCTACAAGGAAATTGCAGGATTAATGTCCTACCAAACCCACCTATTCTTGAACACAGCCTGGAGCAGATGTTATTTCAGGACTATTTCACTAGTTCCTATAATTTTGATTTACTCGTTTCCTTATAAGTTGAGGTGTGTGGAGTGGCTGCAACTGCTCCCATAAACCCTAAAGAAGATGCAGTCCTCTATTACCTCCTCATGTGGAAAGGAGGGAAAAACCTAACAACACAGTTAAAATATTCACAAAATGTTTTCTTTGTCCCTTTTTTTCAATCCAGATAGTGCCATCACCTTTGTCACCCTCCCTGATGGTTGCTGACTCTCTTCTGAAGTCCAGGAAAAGGAAGAAATCCTTCTGCCCAGGCTGCAGGTGGCTGAGCCAAGCTGGAGCCTCTGTAATTAGGAAGAGACTTGCTCAGCCTGTGTCTGCCTTGCAGGAACAGCTTTCCCATTTGGGGCTGACACCAGGGCTCCAAAACCTTTACACTGTGCTGCAGGAAAGGGCACTTGGGCTTCCCCTGGCACGAGTGTACCACAAGCTGGTTGAGAAAAATGTAGTTTTATTCATGATTCCATAGAGAGCATTTCACTGACAAAAATCTTTTTTTGCTGCACCTGTAAGCAATGTATAAAAAATTAGAATAAAATT
The DNA here is from genome assembly GCA_013401135.1 of Cettia cetti. NCBI lineage: Eukaryota > Metazoa > Chordata > Aves > Passeriformes > Sylviidae > Cettia > Cettia cetti. The sequence continues at coordinate 135,033 of VZUI01048205.1, read as the reverse complement.
AATCAGTACAAAATAATATATTCCTGCACTTCATTTTCTCCATGGAAAAAGAATACTTTTCTTCATTTTAATCTCTGTTAAATTTAACACTTAAATTTCTCTGTGGAGAAATTTAAAAGAACGGTGAAATGGCTAAGAGTGGGATTTAGTAGGATCACTAAAAAAAATATAAACAATGTTTCTCTTTACTTTTTTTCCTCTAAAAAGCATTATAATAATATATTTATTTTCAATGCAGTCATTAAGACAGCCACCTTCTCTTAAGAACACCTGCACTGACACATCTTAGGGTTGAATTCACATAAGTTATCCTCAAAAGAGTACATAGAATCATAAATGGTCAGAGTTAAAGCACTTCAACAGAAGAAATTATGAGAATGGCTGTTCATTTGAAGGTCTTGTGAGGAATTCAGCAACTGAAGCATTGATGACTACTTGCTGGGGAGGTACCAGATACCCTCACTGAAAAGTGATGAGCTGCCTTTCCACTGAGCAAACCATGGAATGGTCACTCCACCAAACCACATTAAAACTTTGTTCACACTCTTCTCAATATCTGTAACTAAGATTTAATTGCAGTCTAATACAGACCACCAGAGTAGTCAGAATAGAGGATAAAGTAAATGAAGAAATATTGATGACCTAGACACCATTGCATGTAAGCCAGAAGTGAAATCCCTTGTGCCTGGACCACGCTTCTGAGCTTGCATGGGGGTTTCTACCAGATTGCTGTAGCCACACTAGTAATCAGATATTTGCATATATAGAACAAAACACCAGGCAATTACTGAGTTGTATTTTATTCATGGTTTATTCACTGTTACACAACTGATACAGCCTGGAAAGACAACCATCTTATGAAATACTGTATTAATTGACCATGTGTTTCAATGGGGTTGTTTGTTTTGGTTTTTTTTGAAGACAGAACATTGCCTACCATTTCATACTTTTAAAGTATATATATCAAGCCTAATCCTATTAAGAATTTTTTTCAGACTTCCTGTACTTTTTTGGTGGGTTTGTTTTTGTTGTTGGTTGGGGTTTTTTTTGGGGGGGTGGGTTCTGTGCAAAAACACACTCAAATACTATAATCTTTTATGCAAGGCTTTGCCCCACATAAAATGCAGGTAAAGTATGTCTAAAGCATTTCTGACATATAACTATTAAGAAAAAACCTACCAAAGTGCGTGGTTGTTTAGGTGGCTGTAGAAATGAAATCAAGGCATTAGACATAGACTTTGTTATTATTGTGTTTAAATTAAGCTTAAAATGCCATGCAACTGAAAAAAAATCAGAAGCAGAACAGGGTATTGTTTGGTTTCTGAATACGAAATGCAATCAAAAGGTAATAGTGCTTATAGATTTTTCACATACAAACAGATTTATGAAACTGATAAAATCCATTTGCTCATTGAACTTCAGGGATCTGAGTGGCTTCTTCTGTGAATAATTAAATAAGTTAACTCAGGCAGCTTCTCTGTTTCAGTGCTACAGACATACAGAATTTATAGTTAAAAGGGTACTTTTTAAAAAGCAACTAACTTTACCATGAATGTAATTTAAGATAATGAGACAAAATATAGTATTAAAAAAAAAACAAAGTTCAGTATTCACAGCTAAAAAATAAAAAATAAAAAAGGGAAGTCAGCAATTTTCATTGTGTTGCTAATAAATTTTGCTTTCATATTTGCATACATAAGAATTTATTCCCAAATCCTGAAGGCAGAAGTCTTTACCATTTTTTTCTTTATATATTTCTATTTCATGATTTTATGAAAATGTTTCTATTAATTTGAAGTTCCTGAAGAGCTTTATCAGTTCAGAAAAATCTTTTAGTTGTTTTTCAGCATCTCTGATTACTTTAAGTTACCTGCTGTCTCTGTAAGAGCAGAAAGTTTATTGACTCAGAATTTTCTTGAGATAGCTTTTCAAAACTTAATACTTAAATGAGTTTATATATTAAGCAAAGAATCAAAAAAGAAAATTTTAGGGGTCCTAGGGTCTTCTCAAGATGTGTGATGTCTCTTCCCTGCTTTGGAGTCACAAGAATGCTAAATAAAGACAGAAAAAAAACTTTATTTCAGAAGGAAAAAAAAAAAAAAAACACCAAAACCAAACACCACCCCTAAAACATCAGATCATGTCAAAACTGTGGGAAGAGGTTTCAGCTACTCTCAGCTGTGAGTTTTTATTCATATTCTGCTTGCCAATATTTTGGGTAGTATCCTGAAGTTGAGCTTTGATCCTTTAAGGACCGCCTATCCCCTAGACTCAGGTTTGATTCAGCATTGGAAGTGCCAGGATAGCAGCTGCTCTTAGAACAATCTGGATAAAATTTCTCAAGAGCAGCTTTTCCTGCAGTATTTTAAACCAATCTGAATGGAGAAAAGCATTGGGACAAAATAAAAAAGATAAACACAGAAATCAGACAGAGTAAAACCTGGAAGGGGAATGTGGAAGGCAGAATGGGAGCTAGGAAATACACATTTGTGAAAGGACTAAGGAACCAAATGGGGAAACTGAGAGAAACATTTGGAAAAAAATCTGAGGAGCAGAAGGCTGACAGAGGAGGCAAAATCTGTGAGGGGGAAAAAGTGAAGGGGGGTAACAAATGAGCACAGAAAGGAACCAAAAAATACCATTGAAAGAGGCAGAGGAAGGACAAAGGGCAGAGAGACAATAACCAACCACATTAAACAAAAATAGCAGAGCAGAGAGATGGTGAGGAAGGTAAACTGGAAACCGAGGTCCAAAAGGAAGGCAAAAAATTTACAGAGTGAAAGCTCAACCTATAAAGCTTCATTAAGTTTACAGGAAATCAGTTTTAAGCAAAGTCCAGGCAGTGCAAGGATGGAAGCATTTTCATTTCTTTGCCTTCTCAATGTGTCTTCAGGTTAACAGAACCTCTGTTTATAGCAAGCCCAAAAAAAAAAAATCCAACATATTGGAACTGGTAAGGGGGACATGGTATAGCTACTGCCTTCTCCCTGTGAACAATGCAATCTGCTCCTTTTGTGCCCTGCTTTCAGAACAGGAGGAACAAACAGGCAAAACGTAATTTACAGTCTTGGTTTATCTGTATCCACAGCCCGTCTGCTGATTCAAACACAGCAGAATGTGTATGTGTGCATTCAGAGAGATGGCTGTCATTAGACCAATGAAGTTAACCAATGTATAAAAGGCAGGATCAGATCAGTAATAAAGTTTACACTTCATTATGGATGTCAAAATCCTTGCTGATGTTTTTTTTCCCCCACAAGTATCTAGCTTATTAAATTTCACAAGCAAAGCCATCTCCGAGCAAGCATTCAGAAATCAGCTACTTGGAAGCCTTCAGGATTAAAATCTAAAACCAGATATTTCCTTAATAAATTTACAGAATTAGAACAACTGGACATATTAACATACGTCTCTGTTTTCATGGCTGTAAAATGATTGGATTCTTGTCTCATCAAATTTACATTGTAGAATCTGAATATAGTATGATTAGACATTATTTTAACAACTACATTACAATACAATTTAAAATAAAATGGCCCTTTATATCTCACTAATATCAGTGTTTTAAATAACAAAGGGGACTTTTTTTAAATAAAGGAAAGGATTAGCATTTAGTTTCAATCAGTATAAGCAATGCTGTACCAGTTGGTGTCTCAAAGATTCAGAATTTTATTAATATTCCAGAGATGCATTTGTGTTGCCTCTGGGTACACTGAAAAGCCACTTAAACTGCACTTAAAGCAGCACTACAGGATCAAATTGATGTGCATCAACCATTTACAATAAAACTTGATTATTATAAAGGCATACATATTTGCATAATTACATGTTTGATTTTTTGATAATGCGGCATACACTACAAAATGTTGCTTCATGTAGAAAGGCATCGTCAAAAAGCACCATCTGCTGTAGTGTTTAATGCACTGCAATGTTTGAAAAATTCTGGAGGTAGATTGGTGCAAATCAAAGGAGAAAGCAAAGGAGTTTTGCTAGAACAAGGGGCTCGGGGATGGAGGAGGGGACACAGTACAGTACAGTGTGGACCTTTTGTTAGGCTGTCATCTGTTTCTCTCTGGCTATTTTTAAATAAAATCTTCAGGGGACAAAGGTAAAAGACAACAGAGCAGCACATTCTACAGTCCCCAGAACACAAGATTCATAACTTGAGAGCATTTGGCATAAACACATTTTTGATGTTTTCACTCAGAAAAAAAATCAGTAATATATGCAATAAAGGAATTATAAAAGAAAATAAACTTAACAAGAATGAAACTTTTCAAAGGAATCTCTATTAAGCATCACAACAGCTCAAAAGACATAGAACTTGAAAGTAAGAAGATCACCATATTTCCTCAATTCAAAAGAAGAAGCCACCTGATATTCAGTAATATCTGACCATGTCTGAGCAACCCAAACAGAAGCCCAACAGGTTCAGGAAGTCTGATGCTAGGATTGCAGAAATAAATGTGTATCTTAGATTACAAGAAAAAGCAAGCACTTCTAGTCTGAGGACTGTTAGCCCAGAGTTCTTGTATCCTTAAAATATGCATCATTTTGATTAGCACTACATGTCTATCATTTTAATACCCGAGGCTTTTTTTCAAAGTGGATTTTGAGACAAGACATTAATCAAATGCAGTTGTAACTGCTTGTAATATTCTGCCATCCTGAGGAGTTTTATGCATGCATCCAGAATACACACACAGAGAAAAGGGTCATCTGTGGCTTTTTCCAAGTCTGTTGCTACCTCTGAGCTATGCTGTCAACATTTTTGGACATTGAGCTGAGTAGTAAAGCACAGCACAAAGCCAAGACACGGAGGATCTGGCAGGGAAGTCAATAGGCATGTACCAGCCTGTTGCTTCCCAGTAGGAGCTCATTCCTTCACAAATTGGCCTTTGGTAAGCAGTGTGATTCATTGCTCAGGGACTGGATTACAAGCTGGAAACCAGCTGACAGAACTTGGGCAACTCATTTCACTTCTCTGTGCTATCCATTTTCCTTCCTCCTGTTTTCCACATCACATTAGTTGAAAATTATAAAACTCTTCAGGGCAAGAAGGACGTTTTCATAATACAAGTTTCCAGCATGTTGGTTATTAAACAAGCTTTTATCTCTGGGCACCTCAAGGTATACCAGGATACAAACAACAGTTGGATTATATGCTCTGTGTGGGATAAATACCAAGTCAATTAAAAAGCATCTTTAACAACACAATCTGACTATAAAGTCCAGCAGTCAAGAACAGCATCTGGCACCAAGATGTATTCCACAGTCCATGACACCAAAGAGCTTCAGAAACAGATGAAATTGTCCAGACACCTGAAGGAAAAATATGGTTGGGTATGTGTGAATGCAAATATCTCAAAACCTTCTGTGCCCAAACCACAACAGCTTGCATGTAGATTCATTGAAACCAAAGGGATGGCCATAGAGCTGGAAGCCCTAAAGCTGCATTGCTGTCCTGTTAGGCTATGCTACATCTGGACTATAATAAATTTACATTCCCACCAAGAAAATAGCCACTGCTGTGCAGTTATGAGACAGATTTTGTTTCACATTATGAGGAAGAATGTGCTTGAGTCCCCGGTTATGCATCAGATAATTAAACATCCAGGTTTCTTACCCTGACTTATCAGGTACAATTATAGCTTGGCATCAGAGATGCCAAACACCCACACTGTCATTGACTTAGATCAGCACTGTGAAATCTAATGCTTTTGAAAAATCAAATCTTTTGCATGTCTTCCAGAAGAGTATGAAATCTTCTTCTTCTTTTTTTTTTTCTTTTTTTTTTTTCAATAACAAACATGTTGTTGTTTGTGCACAATTCATGAAAACTCAGAAACATTTATCTGTTGATATTTTCCCCATACCAATAATTTACTGGATTGGACCGGACTGCACTATGATGCAACACCATTCCCTCTGCCTGCACTTGAAACAGAAACTGAATGGTTTCTTCCTCATCAGGTACCCATACTGAAAATAAAATGTTGTATTTATAGTTTTGAAAATAGCCCCAAATTATATCAAAGCCTCAAAGACATCTGTATTTCTTTCCCACTGAAGTCTCTACATGCATTTGGTTATAGCACTCAAAAAGGAAACAAAACCAGCAAGGCAGACACAAATCTTAGAAACAATGAGTTTCCCTTTTGTGCCTTAATATTCTGCTCTTGGTGAGCTTCTCTAACAAAGTCTGCACTAATCGTTGCCGGAATCAGCACAGCAGTGGCTGCTAAGCAGTCTTTTTCTCCACCCTCTCTGCACTAGGCAGACAGGGTTTTCATTACATATATCATTTTCAACTTGCTGCAGTGATTCCACAAAGACAGAAGGATTTAGAAAGCTAATGAATGGGGGTGGGGAGCAGGCTAGAGTTGGAGTTTGTGTTAATGTTTAAGGCTAGATGCTATGAGTGGCTTCACACATGAGGCATTGCCACTGATTTTATTTTCATTGCATGGCACTGACAGACTGACAGCCAAATCATTCATCTCTAGTTAATTGATCAAAACTGGGGAGGGAGATTTTTTTGTTTGAACATCTATTGCTACAGGATGTAGGGCAAGGCTCGTTGGCCATTGCTGTGCCTTGGTTGTTATTGTGCTACAATGACAGCAAAATTATTTATCTTTTTGTTGCTAATTAAGAACAGAAGTGAAGAATAGGTTTGGTCTAAATATACTACAGTATCTGGGGACCATTTACTAAATCATAAGGTGATGCAAGAGATGCTGTAAGTCAGTATATCTTCAAGTCTCTTGCTGCTTTATTATTAAGAAAAAACTTCATCTTGTAACTTAACTGACACAAAGTTAGCAGTTCATATATAAAATTAACATGAAGGAGAAAAAAAAAAAATCCCCTTCCTCTCTCCAGGTGAAAAGGTACACCCCTTTCCAAGCTCCCTTCCAGCACAGAACACTCTGTTACAATAATATCAGTACCCTTGCTACTGTTCAGCAACTTGGTCTGTCTAACTCACCTTTTGCAGACATGTCATCAATATTGCCTGCCACCTGGGAGAACAGTCTACACTGATTACAAAATACTGGTTCTATAAATCTGATAATTTTAATGATAAAACAGGATATTTTAGGCTTTCTTGTCCCTGAAGAACCAAGAACAATTGCAGATTGATTGTAAACCAATTAAGGACCTTAGAGCTGTAAGTTGTGGATATAATTTCTTTCTCCTAGGGGAAGAAAACAAAATAAACAAACCAAAAAAATGATTTTCTGGTTCTTAGCTCTCTGCATAATGATTTATGATGTGAAGCTGCTAATTCAGATCTGAATGCTGAATCATGACTTCGACTTTCTCAAGACATAGTTATCACCAGATCAGCAGCTCACCAGATCACCAGCTGCCTCTTTCAATGACCAACATTCACTGACATGTCAGGCAGGGAGGGAAGAAAGTGGTGAACATCATAGAACACAGGCATATGGCCAAGCACAAGCAGTTTTGCTCTTTAGGGGATGTTGCCCTCTGCAACACTTCACAGAAATTAAATAAACCCTAGCTGTAGTCAGTGTGCCCACTTCAACACCAATTCCCTCCTTAAATGCAGAACACTGGACACATGAGGAGCCTCAGGGTATGGTACAGCCTTTGAGAAGGTGTTCTCCAGACTGACCAAAGCAACCTACTCCCATCGAGGCAGGTCGCCACTGTCCTTAAAGCTGAATGGAAACTACAAGGATTAGTTAATACCCTTTATTTTACATTTAAGGCTATTCCCTGTAACTATATCCTGCTGCCAATGCTCAGTTAATAGGCTCCTGTAGTGAATAACATCATGTGCTCTGTCAATTATTAATAATGAGACAAGCGTTTTCACATCAGAATGCCAACTTGTAATGTGATGAGCCTGTATTGTACGAGTGTATCAAAGCTCAGTCTCATAACATCACTAGTTTGCTAAGTGAACTTTGAACAGGATTTATTCCCCAGTCTGTTCAGTCCTAATTTTCATGAATTCTGAAAACAGAAAATGCCTTTTCCTTGGCAACATTTTTAGACTATGGTTTGTATTTTAGGTGCTTGATTTACTGCTACATTGCATTTATTCTAACACATCATTGATCCCCTGTCTCATACATCAGATTTAGTTACTTTTTTATTGTATAATTTCTAGGTGACAGTGGCTATCCAGGACAGAAACAGCTGATGGATCTAATTTGATTTTGCCCTTATACCAGCAGAAGTTCACTTACTCAGAATTCATTGATCACTCAAAGGTCTTCTGGGATTGTGAAATCTCATTCTCAGTGTCTTTTCCAATTGTCAAAGCACAGACTCAATACCACATTTGACATCCTTGCAGCCTGCCTAGTTCTGCATAACACAGCAGTCAACTATGGGGTTACAGTCAATGATGGGACTCTCATAAAGGATGACAAGGCTAAATCTTACTGACTTCAGACATGCCAAAAAAGGTAGATCTTTCTGAAAGGTGGGTTTGCTGATGATAAGCAAGGGGCAGCTCAGTGACAGCCATATCTTTAACAAGGAACAGGAAGAACTGGGAAAGAATGATTAGAGATGGAAAAGTCGGACAGTAAAGAAAGAAAAAAATGCAGGAGAAGTTTTACACAAAGATCCATAGGTCTAAAAGCAAAGAAATTGCACAACTTAGTGTAGGAAGATGATTGAATTCCTCTATCTGTGGCTTACTGTTCCCAGCTAAAACACAAGACAGTGTCCTGTGCACACCCCATTCAGTTCAGTGGCAAGACAGCAAGCCTGGTGGAGGGTACTGTCAGAAAAATAATCACTTTTAAAGTGGTTGTAAAGATCTTCTGGTCAGTAAGTGCACACAAAGAAGCAATATGAGGTTAATGAAACTTCAACAATTGTTTATGTTCAGTAAGATTACTTCATCCTGAGTTTTTGAGAGCAGATAAGGTGGAAAAGAAAGACATTGGGAAGGTAGATGATATTTAAAATAAACAGTATTAAAGTCCTCTGTTATGAGAATAAGGACAACTATTTTGTCAACAGCAAACACATTTATCTTCATCTGAGAGAAACAACTGATAGTTCCTGTTACCTGAGGGAATTCTAAACCTCGAGCTAACCCATGCACCTACTGCACAATTTTGCAAACAGACATCAATATTTAGGTTACCAGTTTTGGAACAAATGCATTACTAAATATGAGTGTCTTTCACAGTAACAAACATTACAATCAGAACAGACACTCTTTAATCACAGATTGTTTTCTGAACACATTTGCCAGTCTCATTTCAAACTGTTTAAGCACCTGAGCTTTCATTTCTCCTCTCTGGAAAGTATTCACTATCCTAAATGCAGCCAGCTATGCTGGGTAACTTTGTTCTGATAGCCACTATTCATTTTCTCTTTTTTTCACTCATCCTTTGGAGGACATGAAAATAATTTTCTCCCTGTGTGCTTAAAAACCTTCCACAATAATCAGCTGCTCCATCTTCTTGTCATAATCTTGTTTATATTCAAATAGGCACCAGTGTTGCTGTGCCCAGTCAAGAGACTTGGTCAATAGATCCAAAAACACAAAAGTCACAGGGGAAAATGATGGGGAATTACATTCCCAGTAAAATGGTATTTAAAATCCCTTGCTTGGCTTGCAGACTATGATACTTTCATTTAGAACTACTGGTTTATTTCAAATGGCATTTTATTCAAACAGAATGAAAGCATAGCTTCTGAGGCAAGAGCTGAAGCCTTGGAACAGAGGGGGAGTGATCCCATACTTAACATCACCACTCAGAGCTGTGATCACTCTCTATTTTGATACAAACACACTGTGCAGCCTTAGTCAAGTTGCTTAGGGGTTTTTTATGGCTTAATCCCCCATCTTTGAGATAACTATGACTTAGACTCCCTATCTCATAGGCACACAGTGAGGATGAATGCATAAAAAAAAGAATTAATATATCACAATATGGTGATGGGAGTTCAATACCCTGCATACAGAGTAATTTATCTTTTTGTCTCCTGGATCAAGTACAGTTTCTAGGTGTGTGCAACAAGAAAAACCTAATCTATTAATATATGAAGAAACCAAACAATCTTGATCCCTACATTCCTGTATATGAAACCACGAACAGAAACACAAAATTACAGAGGGGAAATGCTGGGGTAGAAAAGAACAGAATTTTTTCCTTAATTACAATGGACTTAAGACAAGGATAGGAATCACAAGCTAGACATAAATAAAGAAATCTGTTTGCCTCAATAGCATAAACAAGAAACACAAAAAACCCAAACAACTGTACAACAAATCCATATATAAAGTAGATATATAAGTATTTAGACACATTTGAAAAAAGACACTGCTTAACGCTATCTTGTGTAAGGAATACACTGTAATTTACTAGTATATGAATTATATACTGTTCCCAGGGTGAAACCTCTGTATTTCTTGCTCCAAACCACACTGCCTATAAAATAGCTTTATTAGAGTTTAGCAGTGTTAAGGAAAAAAGTAAAGGTAATGTCTACAGCTCCCACTGAAAACCGAATCATACATCTTACAGTGATTATAGTGTAATATACTATAAAAAATGAGTTTTCACCAAATATTCAAAATTATAGATTTATTCAAATTCCAGAGAAAAATCAAACTTGTGAGTTGTGCAGATTATATCGCCAATAAAATATTTATTGTTGTACAATGTATATTGTTAACAGTGTTGACTACTTTTCACCAAGGTGCCAGAGAAATGAAAAATTAACTAGTGCAGAATATAAAATAGGGGAGGTTTGAGTCCTAGAGCTAGTTCAGGAGCATACAAAACAGATTGTATTCAGAGCTGTAATATAGAAATTCTTCAGTGAAGAAGACACCAGAGCTGAATACCTGACAGCAGAACAAAACAGAGAACAGCATTAAAGCCTTGTAGTTGAGGTGCTGCATGCAAATGCAGGAAGAGCTGAATTAGTAATGTTGGAGGTCTAGCTAGCATAGACAGTGGCTGTGTCAATGAATGTTTTAATGACATCTTACTAGTTTTAAGGACTAAGAAGTGCATACGTGCAGTCTGATGGAATTCTGGAAGTACAGTGAACATGTGGCTTAAAAATCTCTTCAGGTTTGGAAAAACAAGTAAATATTTGAATATCCTCCTTCTCTGCAACTTCATAAACTGATCTATGAAAATCACACATGTGGTTTGAGGTGCATATTCTTGTTTTCAGCATTAACCATAATCACTACCAATGAACCTCCCATTGTCTACCATTTATTCTTTTACAAAATTTACATGAATATTCATTTAAACATCAGGGCACCAACATCAGCTACAGGGCACCAAATGTTGATCACGTTATGAAAGGAAAAACTGAATAAACCCTAACAATTTTAAAATAGTCTCTAGATATTTTGAACCTTAATGCTGTGACTTCAAGCATACCTTTTTGTCCTCTTGATTTTGAGATGACTTCCAGAACTCCCTAATGGAGGACAAGGATAAGAGGTAGGCTGGCAGCACCAGACAGAATAGGACTCAGGTTGTTGCTCCAGCTGTGCTGCACAGAAGGGCATTTCTGACTTGACCTGGCCAATCACAAATTACAGCAGGTAAAAAAACAAATACACCAATACTCTGGAGTGATGACTTTCATCCTTGCCTTTGGTCTCTCAGCTTTTCCTCTTCCAGCCTTTAGTACAGACCACACCAAGTGTGGAAGTGCAATTGCACACTCAGAGTGAGCATGTGCCAGCCTGACAAAGTGCTGAAACAACAGCATTTGAGCTCAACCCTATCCTGTAGCCATGGCCCACCTGGACCCACACTCCTGCCCATCCTCTTCTACGGGAGCAGATTCCTCAAGCTGGGGGTAGTGACACCCTCTCCTCTGTGGGAGAAAGCCCAGGCTGTTGGAAGAGCAAAAATATGTTCTGCTTCATTCTCCAAAACTCTCTTCATTCTCAAAGCACCATGGTGCTGATGACCAGCCAGGAAAAGCAGCTGCCTCTTAGGGTTCAGAATTTAAAGACAACTGTCTATCTCCTCTCACTCTAACTGGTCACACTGCTTGATATTGAATGACTTTAAAGGCAATATATTTGACAGTGAAAAACTTTGCTGAATATTTCAGAATTACCCATCCTAAAGAAACTGGTCCCTAGGCTACACTAGTTCATGTTAAAAGAAAAATTATACAACAACATTTCAGAAAGCCCATGGAGATATGCTGGCTTTCTCAGGCCAGGCACACAGCAGCCACAGGTCCTGCTTTTTGAAGAGGACAAAACAGATGGAATTAATTGAAAAATGCAGGTTAGATATTCTCTTAGAATACAGTTCCTACATTTTTAATTGCTTGTTCTGTCAGCACTTGACACCTGTACGTTTTTCCATCTTTTTGATTTGCACTGAATTATGCCATCAGACAGCATGAACTCAGTGCAAAACACTGCCACTGTCTGTGTGTTCCTGGTGTGCAAGGCAGGAGAGGGGAGCGTGGGTATGCTTGGGGGAGATAAACCCCATTGCAACATCTTTCTGCTTAGACAAAGACCATGTATCTACACATCAGGGCCAGATCCAACAATCTGGGTTCTAAAACAAGCTTCCTAACTTAATGCCTGAGATGCCTAAAAAACAATCTCTTGCAAATTTTAAATTATGAAGAAGCTCCTTTGAGACCAGTCAAAGCTTCAGTATTTCTGAATCAACTTTGATACCTAAGACCAGGTTCCCATTTTAAGAAATCCTGGACTAGAACCCAACCCACCTTGATATTTAAATGCACTACAGAGCAGAAAACACTGAACAGGTCTGAGCACCTGCACAAATGGGCAGGCAGCAGCCAGGAAGAGCAGTCATTCCACCCCACTGACTCACTGCTGTGGAAGGAACCTCACTGCTGAGGATAAAGACAGGCAAGGCACAGAAAATTTGCGGCTTTTTACACACACTAGGCAAAAGGATTAAAAACACCATATAGAATAAAGATTTACAATAGATCAGCCGCACAACTCTGTGGAAGGAACAAACGGTTCATAAAAGAATAAATGAAAAAAAAAAAAAGATTCCCTGAGACTATAGGCAGCCCTAGAGACTTTTAAGTGTTAGTCAGACCAAAGGCTGCCAGATGCTTCCAGAGTCCTGACTGCTCACTGGGGAGCTCAGGCCTTTCCAATGGGGCGAGGTAGGTCAGCTGGAGACTAAAGTGTACAGAGCTCCCCAGAGAAAGACTTTTTTGTTATGTTTGGGATTAAGTGTGTTTCCTTCAAAAGACATGGTCTGAGGCTCCATTATGTTTTCTACTTAGAGATTTTATTACAAGGAAAATAGTGACACTTTTTCTTTCTCTTGACTACTTGCCTCGCTTTAAGAGTTTTGTAAAAACCTAATGTCTAGCTAACAGTGGCCAGCCCACGCTAACAAACAACACACTCAAGTTGCAAGTTCTGTCTTTAACAAACCAACTCAGGCCATCCACCAGAAGTGCTTTCATTCCCATCCTCCATAAATTCTTTCTTTTGCCCCACTGATTTCCCAAAGTAAAAGAAACTAACAGCTAAATTATTCTTTTTTTCACCTTTCCTCTAAGTTCTTTATAACTTAGATTTTGCAATCTGAAGATTAAGACATATTCCTCATTTCCATACAAAAGTAGAGTAAGACAGAGCTCTTGTACAATAGATATACACTATAGACAATGTACAATAAATGCCTTTATCATGCCTTTCTTACCACTAGCACCGTCCTTTTCCAGCCCCAGGAAGTTCTAAGCATGCACCACCTGCTCATTCCCACACCACTCCTGCAGCCATGGGAGATGAGCTGCTTGGAGTAAAAAGAGCTTCTGGCACATTATATAATTTTACTTGCCTATGTTTGTCAGTCTCTCATAAAGCAATAACAGACAGAAGTTCCCCAAATAATAAATAACCAAAACAACATTTGAAGTGAAGTTCTACTTATTTTGGGCTGCTGGTTTGAAGCAACAGCAATAGTTGTGTTGCTTCAAATAGTTGTGTGGGCAGTGCATGGACTCAAGAATTGGATGTGATATGCAATCAGAAAAACACTTTTTGACTATCTATTCTCCAGGAAGCACTAGCAGGAGATGACAGTTCTGTGGAAAAGTTTATTACTTTAAAGCCTAAGCAAAAAAAATTAGGAACATGTGAGGAAATGTAAAGCCAGAAGGTAAGGCTGCCTTTCATTAGGAAAAGGCCCACCACTGGAAGAACACCCCTGATCTTCATGGGAATGCAGCCGTGAAGCACTCCTGTGACTCCCAGGGAGGTTCAGACCTTCATGTTGGAGGCACTGCTAGCAGAAACAACACCTTATTTCCTGTGATTTACTCAATTCAGGAAAAAAATTACTTTCTTCATTGCTTCATTTTTTTCTTTAAAATGATATAAACCTTCACAGATCAGTGACAAATTTAGTTAAAATATTATATAAGGTGCTCATCTTTGGAAAAGCAAGAGTCTGGCCTCATGGAAGACCTGAGTGAAAAACAATGAAAATATATGCCTGCCAGACGTGCACACAGCTTTCTTCTCACTTTCAACTACTATCAATATTTCAGAATTGCTTGTTCTAAAACAATTATTTTTAATTTAATTAAACAATGACAGTACAATAACGTGGATAATTCTTACCCTTTTAAGGTTATCTGATGAGATGGCAATATATCATATCCACTGAAGAACCTCAACTGTTGGCTTTACAAGCTCTCATTTTTTAGTTAATCCCAGGACCTCAGTTCAGGGTACTGTAGTCTTAATTCATTTACTTTAATTCTGTTTCATATGAACACAACATAAGTCCTAGGACAGATTTTTCATGGTGAATTGCAATGTGATTGCTATATTTAAGGTCTTGTTGAGATAGAAAAGTTTTTCATGGTGATATGTGTTAACATACATATTTCACCTATTTTTTCTAGAAAGGGATGGTGGGACACACATATATACATATATGCACACACACACATACATACACATACAAATTTATATACTTATATATTTAAAAAAAAATAAAGTAAGAACTCCATTAAGGGCAATGATTCATTTACACCTCAAGAGTCCAACAAACATTCCACCAGGGTGTCCCATCCAACCCCAGGACAAGGCACAAAATAAAAACAAGAGATGATCTATTTTAAAAAAATGAAGAATTACTTAACAGGCGGTAGATGACAATCATTTTTTCTTAAAGATATGTTGCTTCTCTTTTCATACCTCTGACTCAAAAGAGATGACTTCAGGTATCTAGTTAAACACAGAAGAGAAAAAAACCCTGCACATTGTTGTCAGATGCAGCTAAGGTTTAGATACAAAATACTAAACCTGATACAACTAGATGATAACATCCTAACAGGGCAAATTACTACAAGTTATTTTCCTGCAATTTAGAGAAGCTCCACTGCTTCTTGCTAAATTTTCCATGGAACATATATATGAATATATACAAAGGCATATGCTGACACCATCTGAAGTGAGCAGTTCCAACCTCTTTTCCCTACAGCCTCCTCCACACCAGATGACACAGGTCCCCTCTCACTGTGACGTATCCTTGTGCCTTCCCTTTTCCCAAGGGCATCTGTCACTTCCCAGCCACATTGTGGAAGTGGAGGCTCAGCACATGGGTCCCAGGACAGCTTTCCCCGGGTTGAAGTGGGTGCTGCCAGCCATACCATGGTGCCAGGCTACACCATCCAGGGCAGCAGCACTCATACAGTTGCCTGATTTTTCTGCCACTCTACAGAACACGCAGGAAAGTTTCAGACTGGATGACCTGATATTCGCAGCTGCTTCTTAACAATCAAATAAAAATTTAGTGCATGGGAATAAATAAACACATATGTGCTCAGTGCAGATCCTGATCATGCACTACACACTCTGATACCAAATGGAAGGCAACCAGTGTTTACCTGTGGTTCTAAGACCAAGTACTTCCACTGCCTAGTAAGTTTAATGTAACTGCTCTGAGACACAAGACAGATGGGATGGAAAGATGTGAAGTGCTACAAATAAAATCTAAAACTGAACTTTTAAATATTCATTCTGAACTATAAAGAGAGCTGTGGCTTTTGTGTGCTACAGATGGCTTGGAAATGCAGTGCAAACAAAGGACCAATTTCTGAATACTCATAGCTGCTCTACTATAATAGCTGGAGGCCCAAAACTCCAGGGGTTTGAAATGATTCAACTAGATCCTCTTACCTGCCAAATTTCATCAAAGCAACATGGCTTTTACCATCTTATAAGGGATGAAAGAAATATGAATAGTGTGGGTTTTTTTAATGAAACATGGACTGCTTAAGCTTGAACAAAAAATTACAATATGAATGGAATGTGCAAGGTAAAGGGAAAACCATCCTTTTATTATACATTCTTAAAGCATCTTATACGATGAAATCTGTACTTCTTATAGATAGGAAGATTAAATAGAAATATTTCCTAGATGAATGAAGGGAACAAAACCAAAAATAATCATAATAAAAATCCCTGCCAGTCATAATCAATGAGAAACTGCTGACTGATTGCCAAGTATGGCCTTATGTTTAGACCTAGGAAGGACATGTGTTTCTTTGTAAGGTAGAGGGGCATGACCTCATCAATCAGAGATTATTCTCTGCATAATAGTTTATGGAAAGAAACCACTAATGCCATCTCCTCATCTGCCTTCCAGACAGAGGCCAGCTGATATGAATACAACTGGAAGGGGACTAAGCCCAAGTAGCACTGCTGCTATGACCATACACTGCTGCATGTATGTAGCAGTAAATTAGCAGTTTCTGATGCTATTGGCTACTAGCAAAGATTATAAAGTTTTTGGCTCTAGAGAGGGGATACCCTCATACCTTTTGCATGCATTTGATCTTCTATAAGAATGGAACGGGACAAAAAAATCTAAAAGAAAGATGGAGTGTCTGTGGGGGAGCGGGGAATACCCAAGAGTGAGAGAGGATCCCTGAACTGCCAACAGTCCTCCAAACATAGAAGACACAGAAACAAATGTGCAGCATTGAATCACAGCTACAAGCCAGGTTGATGGGTAATTATGAGGTGCCACTGGCCAGCTGAAGGGAGAGAAAGTGCAGGAATAAGAGGAGAATACATGAAGGTTTTGATAGAAAATGTAACCATCCTATAAAGACAGTGAGAGCCAAGAGACAGTTGTAGCCTGATACCAAGTGATGGGTGAAAGACAGCAGGTTATGTTATCTGTGAAATCAAGGGAATTAGCCAGGAGGCACGGGCAGAGGGAGGCAGCCTGGACAGCAAGAGCTGCTGGGGAAGGGATGGTTGAAGTACTTCTGCATTTGTCAAGGTTAGAGAAAACAGTTCTGTGAAAAATCAAGCTATGATGGGAGTTGGGCTACAAGTTTTAACTGCTTCTAGAAAAGATGGCAGGGAACCAGCCTGCTGGTTTGGGGAACAGCCCAGGTAACAGGTGTGAAGAGAAAACTCTAAAGAGAAAACTTGAAACCTTGCTGCAGACACAGGATCCTTTACTGCTGGCAGGAAGAGAGGAAGGACCACTTGGTAAAGCTGGAGGAAGCAGGCCAGAGGACCAGGGCCTACCTTTCAACCATGTTTGTCTGGTGCTGGGTCTGCATCCATCAGAGTGCAGGCAGAGATCGCAGTCCGACAGTGTGGTTTGGTTTCTGTTCACAGCCAAAACAAAAAAGTTCCAGATGAACTGAGGGGAAAGGGCAGGATCCTCTGGTAGAAAATACAGCTTTTCCAATGACCTTGCTTTCCTTTGAGAGTAAATGCTTTCCAGGACAGAGTGTCCCAACAGGCCACTTAAATGCCTTCAGCACAGTACAGTACTCAGAGATAAAACTGAACAACTTTTCATGAAATCTGCCTCCAATAAAAACATCTTTATTGCCCTGGGCTAATGTGTAAGTTAGTGAGGGATTATAGTTCAGCTTCTATAGCCTTTTTATGTAATAGGAAAAAAAATCCATAGGGACCTCATCTGTTAGTCCTCTAAAATATAAAAAGAAATGTTAAGCTGCACTTCATCATGGTAATAGGCTATCAGCTATTTTCCTAAACCTTCACATTCACTGCTGTCATTCTAGGCAGAGCCAATCAACCTGGCTTAATCAACTTCTTGTGACTTGCTGCACTGTGCCCCTTCCTTTTGAACATATATAAATCCTAATTATTTTTTAATCCTTCCCTAAAACACTGGCAAAATGACTGTTCCCCTTCCAGCATACAGATGTGGAAGTTTACAGGTACAGGAGCTGCAGTACTCCAGGGCCTGTTCCCTAGGGGCTGCAGGTGGCTGGCAGAGGCACTGCCTCTACAGGAGCAGTCCTCTCCTGGCTTCTTCTGCTCTTCTTCTAGAGAGACAGCAAGCATTATAATGAGGTTGTAGTTGCATGTTGTAAGTCCACAGAGACTGGTTTGAAAATAACATAAACTTAGCCCTGAGGTGAGTTTGCTTGTCTACAAACATGCATTTGAATGCTTACCCGAACTGCCAGCCCCCTTCCAGGGTATGGTTTCCTCATGGACACCCTGACTTGCACCTTCCATCAAATGCCTTCTTCTGAGCTGCCTCTGCCCTTCTCATCTGATGGAAATGGGGTTCCCCTGTGTCCCACCTCCCTCTAGTTTACTTGCACCTGCAGCCTAAATGTACATATGCAGGCTTGCCTGTGCTGTGCATTACTAAGAGAAAGTACTCCAAAATCAGAAGACTAGCTTTAAAATTATAAGTTGATTTCAGTGTTCACAAATAGAGTTCACATTGCAGTTTTGGCTCTGCTCACCTCTGCTACAGAAAGGGGAGGTCTAGCTCTTCATAAAACACCAAGTGTTCAGTGAGACTCAGAGTGAAGGAGGAGTTATTTCTGTTGGTCTGTTGCCTTCTCTAAAGTCTATAATATAACAATTCATGCATACATATCATGAGAGGCAGCAGGGCTGTCACCACCACTTTGCTGCCTAATGCCTCATGTTTGTAGTAGCAAAGACATGTCCCCTGTCAGCTCCTGCAGAGTGGCAGGCTGGGACCTGGGATCCCAAAGGGACACGTGCTGTCCCCTGTCTCTGTGCTTTCATCCAGAGACAGAGGTGGAACATGCTCCATGTGCTGCTCTGGCTTCAAAACACTGCTCTTGGCATCTGTTGATAAAGTGGGAACTGTCACTCAGTGCACAAGCAGCAGATACATGCACAGTGGGTGGATTCATACCGCATTCACTGACCAACATGTGTTCCTGAAGCAAGTAGTTCATGATCCAGTTCCTAGGGTTGTCCTAACATGGGTGACTGAGCAGGGCCTGTGCTTATAAAGAGCTCTTGGGCTCTCTCAAAGTTCTATCACTACACAAAGGGTAAACCCAGGCATTAACATTCCTTTACACTCCCAACCAGAAGATCCCACCAGCATCTCACCACTCCTCCAGCTATACTACATATGAGGCTTCCACGCCTGTCAAAAAAATAAACAAACCAGAGGACACTAGTGCTGCCTACTTTAACGTCCCAATTCCCCAGCCTATGAAAGACTCTACACTGCAGTACATTGCTGTCCAAGCCTTAACAGTTAACTCTCCCCAAGGAATCACTTGTTACTGGGGAAAGAAGCACTGAAAAATCAAACCCCTTGCTGCAGTTGTTTATAGAACAGATCACCAATTCTGGGAGATCAATGGGATAAACATGGCCCAAACTGTTTCCTGTATAATCATAGTAAACTTACAAGGATACTCTTATAAAATGTACTTTAATTGAAGGAGCTTACTTTTTAATTTGCAATTTTAAATGTGAGCATGTTATAACTTGTAGATGAACATTTCTATAAAGATAATTACATATGGCAAGACTGAAAAACTTTTTAAAACATTTTCTCTTGAATGTGTGCCTGAATTCATTTACAACTGTTGCTGCTTTAAACATTTCAGGCAGAATAAGTGGATGGCACTAAACAGCTTAGCTGCAATTATTATGGAATGTCTGAGGTATAATTTCCCCTGCGGTTTTGTTAGGCGTGCAAAATTCATAATTCTGATTTGTGGCAGGTACTTATTACCCATCGCAGGTGGAGATATGCAAATATTATTCTAGTAGGGTTGAACAGTCTTTATTTCCGTATTCAGCTATTAACGAGATTTGTGAGTCTGGTACTCTGGGGCCATTTAATTAATTAGATGGTACAGATAAAATATAAATTGTTTTGTAGGCTACACAATTCCTGTTCTAGAAGATGTAAAATATGGCTAAATGAACTTAGTATGGACTGATTTATTGTTTCATGTATGGCAGAGAGTAAAGGAAAATTCTGTCTGATACTTTTGCCTGTATAATCCTGTGCAGCATCTTTGCATTGTCAAGCATTGTGAAAAAGGGATGTTATTTATTTGTCATTATTATTAAGAATGTCTATCAGTTATCCTCTTTATAAAAAACTGCTGGCATGCATCAAGCAAGCTAAAAAATAGGCATGTTCTTTTATGGAAGCCAATATGTGCATGTTTCAGAATAAGCACGCATTTCCAAGACATTTAGGTTTGGTAGGATAATATTGTCTCAAGGTCTGACACTTCTATTTTAAATAAATCATTTCCATGGGATAGATAAGCTAAACTTGCTAGGAGGGAATGCAGAGGAAAGCTACAGCAACAGTATGTTAGCATCTAAAATTTCAAAGAATTCTATTAACTGGTTAATCACATATTTCTTTTCCTAAATTATGATTTCTCTACTCCTCTAGAAGATTTCTGGAAAATTTTGAATATAGGAATTGGGGTTAAAAAACCACAATTTGCTTTTATTCCCCAAAGTGATAGTTATAGTGGCCACAATAAAAGAAACAGCATTTACCAGGAGTTACAGCAAAGTACATGGCAAGACATTCACCCTCCCTCATATGGAGGAAATAAAATGCACAAGGCATGAGACCGGAAATTGTTAGCAAACTGTCAGCATTTAAAGGCAGGCATTGACCATTATATTAGCTTTAAATTGCAGGAAAATACTACACTACACAATTACAGTGCTATAAACATTGAATGAAAACCAGTTAGTTTTACTAAAGCAGGAGTATAAACAGCAGTCACTCTTATTGGTTTATTGAACATATTTTGGGGCCCATTCCAGCTGTCTTTATTAGCTCTAATGCAAATGATTTTGCACTGCTATTTTGCCAAGCTCTGGTTGCTGTACTGCTGCAAACAGAGCCTGCTGCTTTGTGTCTGCTGGAGACTTACTGACAAATATGATAAAGGATACATAAAATGAATAACAATACAGAACTGGCACCATACAAGAAAAAGAAAACTAACAGGGGGAAATTATACCATAAGGGTAGGAGCTGGTATGGTTTTGTGTATGCAAATCAAAAGCATACAAGTTTAAAATTAGATACATACCAGGAGTTTCTCTGGTCACTTCCCCGCAGGATGGGCAGAGCTGGTCATGGCCATGCAGCTGAATCCCCTGGGACCTGTCCACCTGCCTGGAAGGCTGAAAGTAGATTCAGGGCTGACAGACCCCACCAAGGGCTGGGGCTAGGCAAGAATAGGAAAAGTCTCATGGAGATGGGAGCAGGCTGGATCAGGACAAGTGTCTGAGAGGGAGGAGAGCCTCTGGCATGGGAGGTCTCCAAAGACATAAAGACTCCATTTTACCCAAAGAAAGAGCTTCTGACTTTGGAGACATTCTGCACAGGGGAGGTACAAACTCCTTTGAATAGAGCTAGGGAATGATCTGGGAATATGGCTGCAGAAATAAATAAGTAAAAGGTGCAAAGTAAAGCAAATTAAAAGCAGGAGGCATTGATTGAGATCTGAGGAAAAGGGCCAGCCATATTTTGTGGGGAACAGAATTAATCATGTCAGATATTTACTGTGGCTCGATTTTCAGTAAGAAAAGTCAATTGAGTATGTGGTTAGAAATTCCCTGAAGCAGAGGAGGTTACAAAACCAGGATAATGTGTGGGGAAAAGAGCTGTGGGCAACCGAGCCTGAAAATGGGATTTCCAGCAGAGGAGAGCAGTGGGTGTTTTCATTACAGCACCAGCACAGGTAACTTCACCTTGGATTGTCAGCTGTGATCTCCACACTGAGAAACTTGGGGAATCTGAGCGCTGGTGCAGTGGCACTACAAGAGGTATGCACCTTCGTGGTGCACTTGTGGGAACACCCAGGAACATCACAATATTCAATTCCTAAACAAACCCCGCCAGCAAGCACCAGAGACTGAGTGAATGGCTTGTGTAGACAAATGAAGTACTGTGACAAAAACCAGAGAAAATGTCAAGGAGGAAAACATATTTTAGTCAAATACAGAACAATATAAACAACAGTAATATCAATGGAAATGTTTTAATAGAAAAACAATAAATACTTACAGTGTTCAGGAACAATGAGGCCAAGTTACCTGTAGGCTTTAGACAAAATGCAGAGAATCAAACTCATTTCAATCTCACCTCTCATAGCAGTTGCAGAACATGGACTGCATCTCCTGCACATAATGGCAAACTGTTTAGGAAAAAAATTAAGTCCAGAATTCCACAGAGTAAATATGCCAGAATAATATTCTGCATTTCAATAATTTAAATTGGATAAACAATACCCCATGGGTAGAATCTTTAAAAGACCATTCCAGCAGAAGATGAAATCTAGAAAACAGTTTTAATTAAATCTTTCCAAAGACTTCATAAAACCCAGGCACAGCAGCAGTGCTTTATGCAGTTCCTCCACAGCAGCTCTGAGCTATAGCCCAAAATGAAGGAGATGTTCTAGTATTTCCTTTCTTTTTCCCCCATAGGTATACACACAGAAATACATCATTAGTTCAAAATCAATGCACAAATGAGAGATGTGATCAGAGAACTACATCTGTTCACAGCAGACAAAGAGCAGTGCCATGGGCCAAGGGCAGTTCCTTAGCTGTTGAGGGGAGCAGTGCTGCATCAGGCATTTGATGCCTCTCAACTCAGAGGGAACTGCTGCCTGATGCTGGGTGATTATCACATGCATTTTTTTTCAGAATAATATAAGAAGAAAGCAATGTTTTAGGTGGCACTACAATATCTACCAGGCATAGTATTTGCAGAAGAATAATGGAGCAAAAACACCTGTGTGAAGAACCTCTGCTCCACCTAGAAACACTGCTGGGCAGACATTACTCCCCTCCTACAGCAAGCGCTCCTCAGCACCAGAAACCCACTGGATGAGCCCAAACCTACATGGAGAGAGCCATATGGCCAGCTAGGAGGAGTCACAGGCACTTGAGGCTGTTTTCCCACACTGGGCAGCAAGGCAGGAGTCTGAGACCCGCTGAGTGCCTGTAGAGTCAGAGACACACAGCACCTCAGCCACCTCAGACGGTACCACTGCACCAAGGTGCTCAGAAGGAGCAGCACCACTTGCTTTAAGTTCAGCTGAAAACATACCCCCCACACACCACCATTACTAGCACAAAATTTTTGCACCCCTGTCATACACATGAAACACTGGCAATCACAAAAGGCTGGGTAAGGGCTGAGTGGCCATTTTGAGAGCACTGGAAGTTAGCTTAAAGCTCTGTGCTGTATGTATAGATAATGAGCTAAACTGAGAGCAGAGGATGTACTTGAGAAGAAAACAACAAACAACACTGAAACATTACCTTGGAGGAAAAATATGATAAGCAGCCTAAAACCAAAACAGTGCCCAGCCCCATCAAACCACCAGTTTGTTGACGATTCCCTGCCTCCTGTTATAACAGCTATGTTTATTCACATCTAGTGCTTTTTAAGCTGCACATTCAGCCAGCACAGCTCAGTGTAGCTCCCCTGCCACCACAGTACAGCAAGGCTACAAACATGACTTCAGCAAGGTAAGATCAATTTACAGACACTAAGAAAGCATTCAAAAATTAATGCAACTAATCTCCTGGTTTCACTTGACAGGAGGTAAATTATTGATCTTTGCAATATGAAAGCACCAAAAAGAACAAACTCAACCGCACACTTTCATGTGCACCCTTGCCTCCTCTTGTCAAACTTAAAACAGTCTTATCCAAAGGGCTGCAGGGAAAGTTGAGAAACACATGTTAGCCCTGTACAATTTAATCATAGTGCAAGCAAAAGATGCTCCGAGAAGCCTGTGGTTGTGTAAACAAGAAAGAGCATCACCTGAACCCACAGCACAAGCCCATGCTCACAGAAATATATGCAGAAGACTGGCAGTTTAGGCTTTTGGAGTATTTTCTTAATCTTTAATAGACAATTGAAAATGCACAGCTTTACAGCCAAATCCTGGTACAGGCATTGATACATCATCCATGTTCCTCATTGGGGGGACAAGCTTGTTTTATTAACCAAACTTCTTTTTCCCCCATTTCCCCCCCTCCTGGCAACTCCCTACACTGCAACATAAAGCAGAGCTCCTACAAAGGCACTGCAGAGGCCAGCACTCTACGGAGTGAAAGCCTCCTGCACAGCAGCTGACCCCTCCCGCCTGCTTTCTTCCACATAACCACCACAAAAATGTGGCATGGGAATTTCCATCCCCAATAGGCAATATGTAATAGAGGAACACAAAATGACCCTACTAACAGTCCCAAATACTTTCAGTCCCTTACTTATTCACTGTCTTCATTGTAGAAAAAGGAGCAATTCCTCTGGGACAGGTCGTTATTCCTTGACCCTAAACACACAGCATTACATCAGGCTACAGAAAGTCACGTGATGCAGGTTAACATCTGCTGATATTATCTAAAAGAATTATTTTGTTGCTCTTAGGTATCTCTTCTATTCTGTATACCATGTGCACTGATTCGTTATATGGATGAAACAAATTGAATGGTCTGAGCACAGGCAAGGTTTTCACTGAAGATGCTGAATATATATTTGTCTTTTTTCATTTTTTCTATTTTTTAAGCCTGAAAATTCTAGGTTACACTTAACCTTTTTGTCTAACACAGCACTGTGGCTTTCCAATGTTTTTCAGTAGGAGTCTCGCAGCTTCCACCAGGTACATCACACGTCACAAAGTCTATAACAGCAGGAAGAGTGTTCCCAAACTTTGTATCAAACTACAGCTGTATTTAGTATGGCATATTCAACTGCATCTCCCAAAAATTATCCTGCTCTTTGCTGAAAAGATTTTGGCCCTACCCTGTAAGGAGAAACATTATCCCACATTTTCTGGCTTTGAGCAGAGTTTGAGCACAGGATTACGGAGAACCCCAGTGTATTGCTATGACATGATCTTTTCTCAAAATGCATTCAAAGAGTGAATTTTGCATTCTGCCAAAACATGGCACATCACAGAACACATACACAATTTCATGGACAAACCATATCATTGAGAACTTGGATCAATATTTATTCTAAACATTTTCTGTATTTTCTCTAACACTTTTCTCTCTCATCTCAGATGATGAATAATTTCTCTGTCTTTTCTATTTTTTTTCTCCGAGGTGCTATTGATTAGGAATAGGTCCTTTAGGTCTTTTTAGTTTTACAGATCTTGTATAATTTACATCAAGTTATTTTTTCTGCTGTTTTCTGTAGTACTGCTTTCTCCTCCTGCCTTTTTACCTTCCTTTCACAGACTGGAAATGAGTGAGAGGAAAGTTAATAGTCCTCTTCTTACCCTAGTATTTCTGCTATCTTTTAACTTGAATATTGGTGGTAGTTCACATCTAACCACTACAACATTATTGCCTATTTTGCCTTCAACATGCCCACGTTAACCTGCAAAGCTGGTTCTAAAATGAGTTCTGCTCTAAACTTCCTTATAATGTCATATTAATGAAATTCCTGTTTTTAAAAAATGCTCTTTGTTTCAGGAAAATTTATAGCAACACTCTTCATTATTATTTTGCCAGCTCGTCCCTTAGCAAAAGTCTTGCTGTAGCCCCACTGGAAAGACTAATAGCCCCACTGGAAAGACTAATACTTTTTTTTTTTTTTAATATACACTGTATTTATGTATTTCCAGGAGTAATGCTGTAGATCACCAATTTTTTATTCTTCTCCTGTTTTGCAGCATACCAAATTCTTCCCCTTTAAGTTTATATAAAGTTCTCTTTCTTCTTTAATCTTGATTTTGTTACTTGATTATATCCCCTTTTCTTGGTATAATCACAATCCTTCCTACCTCAATCCTCTACCCTCTGCTTCTTGCTCCTGTACCAGCATTCACTCACATGAACTAGAGAGATGGAAGCAGATGAAAGATAGGCTTCTGTTGTCTTCTCTTTTTCCTGTTATTTTTGTCAGAAGCTTATCATTTTCTCCAAAAATTGAGGTGTCACAGAGTACTGTCAAAGGTTATGAGTAGTTTATCACATTTTCCCTTGATGCATTACAATTCACTTGCATGATGTCTACTTTTCACACTTCTTAAATATTATTTTCTATGCTCTCAATGACATCCTGAAATGACAGCAGCATCTTCAGCAGACAGTTATATCAGCACACAATGGTTTGCCCACTCTGTGCAGCTCTGTATCAGTGATGTCCTGTGTTGTACATCCTGTCCCAGCCTGGATGTGCCACACTGAGCCTCGTACTGCACAAAATCATGGAGAAGGGTAATTCCTTTTGGGAACCTCTCCTCGTTTCCCTACAGGCAGTGAGTGCAGCAGCTCAAGGGTGCAGCATTTCAGCCATTGGGCACTCCACCACAGAAGCAGCAGGAAGAGTCTCTTGCACCAGATCATTCAAATCACTGCATTTTCACCTCCAATGCTGTGAGCACAGCTTCAGTGCACTGCACTCTGCTGCAAGCATGGGGTGGGAAAATACACCTCAACAATGTGCCCAGCAGGGATTTGTTGATTGCTATTTGCAGCAGAAAGCTGTGATTTGCTTCAGCACTCAACCACAAATTAGCATGGTCACATGATAAGCAAACTTGCTTACCCAGAGGTGTTACATCCTTTCTGAAAGGGAAATGGCTCCACATTTGCCATTGTCCTGGTGCCTCCCAAGTACCCTTTAGACTACAGCTCATTTTAGCCAAGTTTGCAAGAACCACTAAGGAAAGAATTAACAAGATCATATGATTATGCCCAACAATTTAGAGTTGGTATAAAATCCTCAGCAGCATTAGAATCACTGTAGCTTCTGCAGTACACATACATATGCAGGGTACCACAAGACACTTCTGAATAGTACCTCTATCTAATGAAAGTTTGATATACATTTTCTGTTAGCCTTAGTAAGGTAATTTAACCTGTATAAGTTTGGAACTTGTATTCTAGGAATTATATGAAAACACAAGTAGCCAAATTGCATCTGGAAAATAATTTGGCACTGAAAGATTTCCTGTTTTCTAGTATCCATAAGAAATAGCAAGAGAAAATATTGCCGGGGGAAGGCTCTCCTCATGCTTCCATTGGTTCCAGAGAACTAATGTTCCAGCTCTGAATTCCAGAGAACTTAGACAAATTAATTTTGGTGTCAGAGCAAAGGGTTTGGCTTTAGAAACTTTCTATATGGAAATGCAGGTTTTGCTCACTACATCACTAACAAGAAGTAGAAAATTAAATAATGCATAGCTGCAATCAGGCAAAAAAGTTTCCTTTAGTGACTTCTGCATGGTAAACCAAAACTCATTGTTTGCTAATCAAATACCAAAAACAAATCTTGGAATGGGGGCTACTGTCAACAGGGAAGGAGAACAGACCTGCCACTGCAGCTGCATGTGGGGAGATGCCACATCCTGGCAGGGCCTGGAAGCACCAACTGCAGAGCTCCATCTGATGGAAACCCTAATGGGATGTCTTTAAAACCTTCACACAGAAAAGCAAGTAGGTAATACATGTAGCTGGGCTTCTGCACATTTCAAGGGTTTGCACCACCAATTTGTAGCACAGATGTTTTACTACACACAAAGACTACTTTGACTTTAATGGTAAGAATATCCATATGAAAGCAGGTCAACCAGCAGTTGGAGTTGGATGAATTACAGAAGGGTTTATTACATCTTCTTATTTTGATTTTTTTATTTCTAAAGAAGAACTTTCTGGTATGACAAGTACAAGCCAACTATTAACTATTAAACAAAGGGAAGAATATTTTGGTTAACAGTTTTTTTACTCTCTTTTTGAATGTCAGCACATGTCCCCCTGGCACATTCCATATATTCAAGAGCTACCAGATGGCTGTGTAACACAATGCCCAAAATACACTCTAGAAATTAAAGAATCACAACAGAAGACAATGAGTGGCTCGCTAAGAGACATGAACAACATCTACTCTCAGTCATCTCTTCCATTAAGTGGACAGAGCAATTTAAAACAGCGCCAGGAATGGCACATCTTCCACCTAGAAGGGAGTGGAACACAGCCTGCCCTAATGCAGTGCAACACTACACATAGCAGCACACTGCAGATACGGCTTCAAATGTATTTTAGAAAAGTCAGTTTTAAAATCAAGGTAGTGGAAGTGAATGGAAAAATGACAAGAATAATTTTCTTGCAGTATTGGCATCTGGGAATGATTTATCTCTACACACAATGCTCATCTGAGTTTTGAAACTTCAACACAGGTTTTTGTTTATTTTTTTTTTAACTAGGCATATTATATATCTCCTTTTCAAAACCTATGCTCAGTTTCTTTTATGATTATGAGGTTTGGGGACTTCTTTTTTTTCCGTATTCAGTAACTTTCCCACTTAAAAGAAGTGTTACAAGAAGTGTCCTCAGTTACAGGTGTGCAATTCAGTCATCAGGGATATGTAGATAAAAAATTATTCACAGTTTCAATTTCGCCCCATCTAGTTAGTAGCTGCTGTATAAAATCTTGCCTGACAATGGTAATTTTATGAAAACTGAACTCCCATCGAAAGACATCATTGATTTAAAAGTGTGGTCTAAGTGAATAATTATAGTCTGAATTTCTGAGAAAAGAAAATGTTGCCCAGGAAAAACGTGTATGCTCACATGAAGCATTCTATGCAAGAGGGCAGCAGAACACGACTTCAGTCAGACACCGCAGCTTTTACATAAAAGAATTTCAGAGGTGCGAACAGCAGGGCACTGAGTGCTGAAAGAGGCAGGGATTTGGGACTGGTGTCTGTGATAGGACAGTGCTACAGGCTGAAGCCTTCACGGTGCAGAAGCTCATGTTTACAAGAAGATCTCAGACTTGTAAACAGCAGGGCTTTAAGCTAGCAGAGAAGAGTTCATGTTCCTGAGAAGGGAAAGCAGCACAAAATGTCCTGTTTCTTCACAGAGTCACCCCAATTGCAGCTGTCTAAAATTAGAGACACGGCCATTGTTCCAATGGATAATCAGGGCTAAGAGCTTTTTCAGGGCATCTCTTGACAGCATGAGGGTTGGTACAATTCAGTATGTCAGCTTAGCTGCACTGAAAATCTGAAAAGGCCAATTTACAGTTTTAATTTTTTTCTGTATTGTGTTACAAAGACACTAACAATATCAACGGGATTAATTTGATGATGAGATTAAAAACACATTAATGCTTTTTAATGAGATCAATCGTGTTCTGAAAAAAGAATGGAACTATATCAGGAGGGAGTCAGAGGGGTATTTAAGAATAAGTTTGATGTGAGTGCAAAATTTGGTGCCCATGAAAGATTTCTTGGTAAGTTTTTTTTAATTTTCTTTAATCTCCACATAGTAGATACTGGAAGTCCATTAGGGAGAAAAACTACAGTTTTCCAGTTTTGAAATTAGAAGGTACCACATGAATTAATGTTCATTCATCAGTGTCTGAGAGGCCACTTACAGCAGTCCCACATTTCTGGGGAAATGATGCTGAGAGAGCAACATCAGAAGCAACATCAGAGTGCTCTGAAGTAGAGCCTCTGATAATTGCAGGTACCTACTGAAGTTCTAGAAATGTGCCCAGTGCTGCTACACAGCTAAGTTTCACTTTGCTGGAATTCACCAGAAATGGCTCTGCCTCCACTTTGCTAACCAAGACACAGTCTCCAGAAAGAAAAATGGATGATCACAGAACACACCACAGCAAAATGGTTGCAAACTAAAGAAACAAAACCGTGCAGCCTAGGTTCAACAAATAACAGAGTGAAAATAGTAGTTGCTAAGCATACCTCATAATCCACAGAGTAATCATTAAGTATTGCAAATTATTCAACAACTTTCTAAACTTAATTACATAACATCTTCCTACAAAATCCATGCCTTTGCTGTCCAAACTTGAACATTACATGAGCAAAGCATTCTAATAATGTATCAACTAACCCAAAAAATTACTTTAACTAGTAATTCCAAACCAGAGCCATTTTTGTGCTCCATAGCAGTAATTTTTCTTTTCTCAGCAGGTCTGCTGAGGTCTGCTGTCCATGTTATCATGAACACACTGGTTCAAAGTTTCACAAATGTTGATTCCAAGTTCAAGTAAGCACATTCTGATCTGTATGATTTTAGACAATTACAACATTCAAAGTTTATTTTTCTCAGAATTCACTGAGTGCTCCCTCCACATCAAGGAACCTCAGAGGACTCCATAATGGAGATAACAGGCTTTCTAGTACCCCTGTCCTTCGCAAATATATGAGTATGATTTTTTACTGCTATGACAAGGTTAATTTTTGCACACTGACTTCTAGACTTGCAATTTAACTGTGAACTGTCATTTTGGTAAGGAATCTACACCATACTTAACTGAATACACCACTCACCAACACGTTCTCATGTCCTACACATAGCAGAACCTGGTGCACCAACACATTCCAGATAAACTGTCTGAATACACTGACTCAGCTGCACTGCAGCCACCTTATTCTTACTAGCAATCACCATCTCTAAAAGAAGTCTGACCGCTATTAAAAAATGCCACGGGAGATACTGCAGCACCTTCTCTCTCTGCTTCAAACATCACGAACATGCCCAAGGAAGCTGCCTAGTCAAACAGAAATGCAGCTGGCAGAAAATGCAGTTCTCTGAACAGCACCACCAGAGCCAGGGCAGCTCCTCAGCCCTGCAGTGCAGCCAGCTGCACCCTCCCATCCGCACAGCACTGCCACCAGCTCTCACAGGCCCGAGCAGCACACGCAGCGCTCCAGGTGCCATCGTGCCAAAAGCACGGTCTGTCATGTTCCTTCCTTTCTACACCATCACAAAACGCCTGTGCACGTGTGGAGGAACAGACAACGACCCCTTCAAGTCCCTGGGTGGGGAGAAGATGTTATTCTGTGGCCTCAGCTCTCCGTTTTACAGCTAGCTTCAAATTACCGGTTTTTAGGTAATCTTCATTTCTACCAAACACATCCCATGCCATTTTTTATAGCCTATGTCTCTTTCCCTGGTCCTAGACCATTCCCTATCCTGGCTACAGCTGTACCAGTCTGGTATTTTGCATCATTTTAATGCTGTATTTCTTTCTAACTATCTTGGACACTACCTTCTTACTGCATAGGACTGCTCCAGCCTGATCAAGGCAAACAGGATTATTCAAGATAATTAACATTTCTATAGGGCACTGACAATTGCACACAGATTTGAAACTCAGGACACAAAAGAGCAACATCAATTACAATGCTAGAAGGAATCTCATTCATTATCGTGTTTACTTGCAAACACAAAATTAGTGATGCCTGAATTAAGATTAGAAACAACATAAACTATTATCAGTCAAAAAAAATCCTTTCAAGCATATTTTACACAGAACACATGCAGTACCTCTTAAAATATGAAAAATGATGGTATCAAAGGCAATCTAATGGAAAGGTTTTTTTTTTCTCTAAGAGTAGAAATATATATAGAGAGAATAAAGAAAAAGGCTTACAATAATTTATTTTATTTCTTGCTAGTAATATACATTTTAAAAGAAGAGGCATAACAAGCTGTGAACCAAGGTATAATAGTTAAACTGCAAATTTCAGCTTTATAATTCTGAATATTAAAAAAGAAGTAAAAATGGGTCATAAACAGTTTTGCTTGTTTAATAAAACTAGTTTTGAATTATAAAATTACACTTAATTATTAGAAGTCAGTTAAAATATAATTTTACCATATGCCAGAGGTCATGAGATGAAGCTAGTATATGAAAGATATCAAAGTTGTACTTCAGCCCTATGAAGGACGGCACTTTTCCTGGTCAAAAATCTGAAGGTGATTATAAGTAAGAAAAAACCCCTAGCAGTAATTGGCAGCATTTAGTAAGTCAGAACCAACAAACAGCAGCCAAGTAAATTCTTTAAACAGAATTCAACCATCTCCAGAGTCACAAACACCCAGTTCAAAGTCCTAGGGAAGACCCATGCACTCACTCTGAAACAGCTCTCATGACCCAGACAAATTCTCGGCTGCTGCAGACTCCTGTCCTGCCTGTACTGGCTTCACCTACAACCAAGGCTGAAAAAAAAAAAAATATCAATTTTTATCTTTCATACAGAACAAACTGAACCATCAAAGTATTTCTTCACTTACAAAGTTGATCCAAGGTACAAGATACAGCTCTTTTGACAACTGCATGATGTCCTTGGGTTTCCAAGACTGAGGGGAAAAAAGAAGCCCAATCGAAATCAAAACCAACATGCCATTATTTTTTCTCAGGCTTGTTTTTTTGTCCCTGAAGATGGAAACTTGCTTGCCTCCTCCTCTAAGCCTAAGCAAAACCAAAAACACCAGGTCTCCAGCCTTTGTTAGGGGTCATTGACTTGCCTGTATTCATGATGTAAGTAATAATTCCTACTTTACTTCCTACTTTATGTTACACCAAACATCACAAAAGTGTGACAGACACAGTGAAGTCAATAAATACAAGGAAAGCTATAAAGGGTCTCTGCACAAAAAATAGACTTTGGTTTATCAGGCTAACAAGGACCCTCCGAGAGCCTACAGAGGGTGGTTGCACAAGGGTGCCCAAAATGCTAGTGACAAGGCTGCAAAAGACTTTGAGATGTGTTGTTTTTACAGTATCATCTCAAAGTACTTTCTCTCCTCATTTTAGGACAGCTATAGAAGAGTTACAAAAGCCATTCACCAGACTCATTTTGAAGACAAAATGAAACAACCTAATATTTTGATTCCAGACTTAAATTCAGACTATAACAATTTTTAAGTGAATACTAACAGAAATGAACTGAGTTCTTTCCCACCTCTTCTTGTTTACAGTCTCGTAAACTGGGATACCACACTACCAGTGTCACACAGGATGTCATTTCTTCTCTTGGCAAGTAAACACATGTGAAAGCAAAGGCATTGTGTTTATAATGATAGTAGCAGAACTTGCTAACATAGTTTTTACCAGGTTCCAAAGGGACAGCTTCAGGTTTCTGATGTACAGTGCAATGCCTTTCAGATGCATGTATATTTTTCCATCCTGCTGAGCACAGTTTAAAATGCAAAAGCATCATAATTCAATATTAGACTATTTCACAGTCCATATGAGTTCAAAACAGAAGAAATAGCATTAAAAGCAGTGAAATCAATCAAATGAATTAGCTGAAAATAAAATTAGAGCATAAAACAACAGTAGACCCAGGAATAGACAGGCTGTCTCCTCTTTTACTCTTGGGACAGATTTCTTTTTGTATGGCTTCAGTCACTCACCCTGACATTTCCTTGGACTCCCCAGAGCCCCTTGCAAGACTGGGTCAGGACTGAGCACTGAAGTTAGATGATGCTTCTTAGCATTTACTCAGCAGTTAACAAGGGAAAAGAGCCACCTTCTTACAGCACAGAGTATCTGCATTTTGTGCAAATTTTCTTAACCTTTCATTTAATATGTAACTAATTTTCAAATACTTTAGAATTATTTTTTAATCCCAAGACCTCATTCCATCAGGACTTTTATATATTAGCTCTCATCCCTGATTTTTCCAGACTTTAGTGTTTCTCCTCTCCAGAACGACGCCAGTACCAGACTGCTGCCTGGCTCCTGCTCCTAACTCAGTTCCCTTGATTTGAAATAATTTCTCCCTTTCTACTCAGATATTATCTGCAATGATTGATGGTCAGTAGCTGCTCTGCTCCTACAGCAACTGGCAGCAGGCAGGGGGAGATAGGGCTGCTGCAGAGCCCCCAGCCTGAGGTTTCACCTGAAATCCAGCGCCAGGAGCAGTGAAAGCCAGACCTCGAAGACAAGCAGCAAGGGACGTCTGCTGGCAGATTTCCATTTAAAAGCAAAAGCAAATTCACAGTGTGAATTTGGAGAGCTCCTTTCAGGGCATAAGGAAAGTTTGGGGGTTCCCCCCTTCACCAGGATGCACACCCTTGGGTAGGGGGGGAGGTGTGAATGACAAATATGTATCATATTTTCAAAATATGATAGCAAAACACAGAGTATGGAACAAAAGGAAAGAAAAATGTGAAAAAGAGTTATGCTTAAAGGCAGCCCTAAAGAGGGCAAACTTCTGGTTTTTGTAGAAGGAATGAAAGGTTATTGCTCCTACATGCCAAGAATAGCATTTTTTACATTCCCCTTTTCAATAACAGAAGCTAAATTCTCACAGGATTCAATGTTTACGCTCACAAAAATCAATTTTTCCCTTTTATTAAAAAATTATGTACAGTAAATTGCCGCTACAACACAATCTACATTGTTTAACATACCCTGCTTTGATTTACTGTTCCATTCATAATCTGCTAATGATTAAGCTTCTCAAAAACAATCCACTAGCCTTTCTAAGTGATATCAAGTTGTTTGTTTTTAATCTGCTGAAAATCATCCTGTAGACAGATGCATTATTGAAGAATTACATTTTAATTTATTTTCACGCAGAGCCTGTGATGGGCATTTGGATTAACAGAGTACAATAATGCTTCTTTATGCCTGTATCTATTGAAATCTGAAATTACCTGCATACACTGTCTCTGATGGTGGTCAAAAACTGTACAAAGAACTGAGAATAGTGCTTCTTAATATCACACAGCCCTGCTGCTCATCAATGAGTCTTTTTCTGTTCTAATGCTTTTGTCATGTATATGAAAGTCATTATGTAGTTTAGAAAACAGGAGATGAAGTGAAAGAGGAAGATCAGGGACCTGGGATGCATTAATATTCTACAAGCGTCAAAGATATTTCCCTCGAGGGGCTCCTACAGGCCACACTGTTATTACAGTGCCTATCCATTATCTTGTGCTGTACTTGGTATTAAGACAATAATGGAGAGAATAGGATTATGTGCAGATGATAGGAAATGCGAAGGCAATTCAGCAAGATAGGAAATGAATGGAGACATGATTCTTTCCTCGAAGCTGGGAATGGTTTAGCATAGAGTAAGGGAGAAGATAAATGAAGCAAAATGAAATCTTTACAGGTTAGCTAGGGTAAAATGAGTGTTTACATAGAATCCGATGAGTTTAACCTTTTTGATACAGAATATCACAGCATCTTTCTTTAATGCAGCAGTGTATATCCCTTCAGAGGTCTGGTTTGATCTGAAAACTCACCCAACGCACATGGGGAAATGACTGGTATTAATTTAATAGAGCAGTCTTATGTAATGGAGAACCATTTAATTCACTCCAATAAAGGAAAATTTCTGAACCCCCCTCCAGATTTCTGTATTGAAGCTGCAATCTTGAAAAATTCTTTCCACTAGACAGAAAGAAAACAGATAATATTTTTTAAAGCAATAAAGAAGGATCTAGCATAACCAAGTGAAATGCTGATCCCACATTGAAATGCACTCTGCTTTACTATTGCACACCATTCCATTTCACAAGAAGGAGTCCGTGGCTATTAGCAAGTCATAAAGGCTAATAATTTTAGGAGGCCAGCAATGCATTATGATAGTGATAAACAAAGACAGGACCAGATTGTGTCATTTACAGACATTTCTGTGGCTTATGTCTGTCATATTTTTTTTAATTAGGATAAATCACACACACACAATTTGCAATAACAGCACAATGCCAAAAGAGATCATTTTTGCTCCCTAAAGTACAACTATAATTTTATTCCTTTTAGCAGCACTTGAAGGCTTTCCTTCTGTTAGGTTAAAACCCAACAAAGTACATCAGCAGAGTGACTGTCTAAATGAAAGCAGCCATCAGGGGGGTGAGGCAGCTGTGCCACTGCAGCCACACACTGCCCTTGCTGGGATGGCGAGTCCACGGCCGTCACAGGGCTGAAGCGCCACCTTGCACACGCCAAGTCAAAGCCAGGGTCCCCACTAACGGTGCCAAGGACGAAGCGTGCCCGTCCGCTCAGCAGCGCTCCCCGCACAGACAGGCCCCGCCGGAACTGCCTTGCCACAGCAGGCCAGCCCTGCCTCAGCCCAGGGCCGCGCCAGCGCGGCTCCATGCTGCTCTCTGCTGCTGCCTCCCACTCAGCGCCTCGCCACGCTCTCGCTCCTCCCTTTGTCTCAGGCCCTGCTGTTCGCCCACCAACACTTAAGCATTGACTTTCTTTGGCTGGTGCTGCCAACCAAATTCTGTGGTGTATTGATTTGCAGCCCTCAAAATGGCCCTCCCGGCTCTGTGGCTGTCCCTACCAGTGACCGCATCTGCCAGCCACCCGCTCTTACACCGCTCTGATCGCACAGCAAGGCTTCCCTTGGCTCCCCCACCCTCCTGGGGCCTCTCTCATGATAAGATTTCTCCTCCCTGAAAAGCCTTCCTGTGTTTCACATCGTCAAGCCACTCCCCAAACAGATGACAAAAAAGGTTTTATGCCCCAGAAGCACAGGCCTGTGCGTGGCAGTGCCCGCACAACATTGGCCACTACCTGGGCATTGGCAGAACACTTGTGTTTTAAAACCCCTGATTTCTGAGCTGTTAGACACATCCTGCACTACTTCCTAACATATCGTGCAAGGCGGCAAAACCCTCAACGAAGCAATGAGGGAACCAGGCCCTCGTTACAGCCCCTGGGTGAGCAGGGGCAGGGTGGCAGGGCTCAGCGAGGAGAACAAGCTGTCTCCGAGCAGAAATGGAACCTCCAGCAGCCCAGTAAAACCCAGAGCACACCTGATGCAGGGCCCTGCTTCCCAGTCCAGCCAGGCTGGGGCAGGGCCCTGGCTGTGCCTCCCTGCCCCGGCCAGCCGCACCCAGACCCAGCACTGCTCAACCCTCGTGGCCCCATGTGCAGGCACTGGGACAGGGAGCTGCTGTGCAGACCCTGGAAGGAGAAAAGTCTGGAAAACCCAAATTTTTACTATTGACTCACAGATGACTGGTAGCCCAGAGGAACTCCACAAACACCAAATAGCTCAGGGCTCTATAGCAATGGGCCAAGAGAGCAAAACTCCAAGCAAGAAAATCATCTTGTACCAATGACATTTATTTTACATTTTTACCTATTTCCCTAGTATCAAGAGGTGTGAAGTTTACCCCTTCCATACATGTGTTTCACTCCACAGTTCAGTGGGACCAGCATGAGCTGAACGCCAAGCATCTGCAGTGCAGCTAAGACTGAGGACAAGGTTTTAAGTGCCTTAAATCATCTTTTATCATCAGTTTTTAGTGACAAGAAGCATTTCTGTGAAAAGTGTGAATCAGCAAATTTGGGGGATTAGGAACATACTTAATTTTACACAACAGTCACAAATATGGGGAGATGTGAAAGAGCATGAGCAGAGCTAGGTGTCAGGATTGCCCCTTGCACAGGCAGATGGGAACTGTGCTGCAAGGCTTGGGGCTCTCTGCTCACCGCCTCACATCAGACACCCATACACACTCCAACCATACCGCTAGAAAACCCACAAAGAAAGCTGTCTAATGAAGAGTAACAGTCAAAACAATGTCATGTGGCTGGCCAGTTACTTAAAGAGTGTTTACAACCATGTTTTAATGCTTCTTAACATAATGAGCATTTCTTTATATAAATGTTTAATTGTGTTTTGAATTAAATAAGTATGAGTCTCGACTATCCCATGACAACATATTACAGAAATGAGAAATCAGGATTCGTTCTCTTGTTATCTTTTAATCTTACGTAATGTTGCTAACTTTAATAGTAGCAGAAAGTGTTAAAAAGAACAGCCAATTTAATTAATCTGCTCTACTTACTTTGTACACTGCCATTTCTTTCTCAGTTGAGTGCAGGCTAACTACACGTTTGCACTAGAAATTACAAGTGAGTGAAGCAAATACCTTCATGTGTCATAAACTTTACCAATCTCTTACATCAATATCTCTTGTCAGAAGAAAAGCAACCAATTGATAAGGTCACATTCAAAAATATATGGATGGATTGAGCACATTCCAAACTACCATTTTCAGTATGCTAAAGTCTGGCTGCTTTGAATGGCCCAGAAGGTTGCCCTAGCATGGGCTCAGACCCATTCTTAGTTTGCTGCATCATATATTACTGTCTGGTTTAAGAAACAGCTTAGGGATTTTTCACCTGGCAAGGCTGACTAGCTAGAATAACCTAGAAATAGTAAGGGGAAAGCCACTCCTCCAGGTATTTCCACCCAAAGGCTAAGAGGTGTTCAAAGGACACCACAGTCAACTTCCCACGAGCAAATCACGCCCATGAAAAGAGGTGCAGCAGGTGGTCTGTGCCCTGCCCTACAGCCAAATGCAAAAACATGTATATAAAGGCAAAGCCACAATTCTCCTAACTGGTGACCTTGGGGACAGCCATGGACATGGCCCTCCTCTAGTCCTCTCTGCTCCCTTCTCCCTGCTAGTGACACATTAGGGTAAGGGCTGGGCACTGGCACTGCACAGATTGTCCCCATCCACCCTGCATGCCTTTTGGCCTCTCTGGGACACTGCTGGAACTGCCACAATGGGACTCCTGCCCCAGCTGGAGTTGGGGTCCCCCATATCTGAACAGGTCTCTTATGTCCCTACAGCCTCCCGCCAAAAAATGGCCAAAGTGTTCAAGCATTCCCTGATGGGACTTCTGGATCACTCAGACCAGTATCAGGCTGGAAAATCTTGGGAATCCTTCTGCTTCATTCTTAAGACCAATGCATGTTCAAATTCAATGGAATGGGGTCAACAAAGCAGTTTAATGTTTAAAACTATAATTCAATGGCTACAAATGTTTTTTGCTGTAAGGAAACTCCAGGCTTGAAGAGGTTGTTTTCCTGCTTGCTGCCCCCAAGGAACACAAATGCAGGCTAGACAGTCAAGGTTTATGGAGAGAAGTAATATCTTTTATGAGACCAACTATTAGAATTGGGGGGGAAATACACAAGCAAAGCAGCCATTCTTTAGGTCTGAAACACAGGTTTCAAACTGCAGCAAAAGTATATTGGAAAGCTGTGGTCTCAGTTGAAGTTATTATATGATCAATTAGACATTATGAGAGGAAAGGACAATTAGCACCTCTGGGGCAGCAAATGGCCACAGAACAGGGAGCCATGCCAGAGTCACTCACTCCCATGGGACAGCAATGAGAGAAACAGAGATAGCTGGACACGAGTGAAAAGTGAAAAGCTGACATAAAGGGAATGAAAATTACAAAATTTTGTGGTCCCTGCTTTTTAGTATTTCCTAGAATGGGCAATGTTCGTTTGCAGGTTTTCTCTGCAGTTTGTTTTGTAAATATTCCTTGAAAATTAGAATGTCATAAAAGACAGTTTTTCTGGAAAACAATGTTCAGCCTGTGATAATGATGTTTTTTATCATACCTTCTTGAATGCCTGGAGGAATTCATTTTGGTGTATAGGGCTCATTGATTCTCACTCACACCATTTCCACAGATGCACCTGGTACACTGAATAAAACCTACCACAGTAGTGGTACCTATGTGAGTGTGTCCATGCCATGGAAAAATAAACTGGACTACAGAAAGACTAAACAGTACCACTACACAGATTGGAATTGTGTGCTTATCACAAAAATACCAAAATTATTAATAGAAAGCCTTTTTTTGTCTTCTTCTTGGCTTAGCTTTCATGGATTGACTCAATTAAAATTAATTTACCTATGACCTGCAGATTAGCTTTTCACCTTTGCCTAATACATTCAAAATTATCATGGATATCGTAATAAAGAAGTCCAAAATAACTTTAGACTGTTATCCAAAATATCTTTTAGACTGTTAACTGTAATCCTGTTAATGGAATATGAATGTCTCATTTTACTCTCCTACATTACAAAACAAAAATACATTTATACACTCCTTGCCATTTCTAAACAGACTGTGTCCAGAACACCTTTGTGAAAGTGAAATAATCACTAAAATATTAACTGTTACATAACTACACCTATCCTGGCTACCAGCTTTCTACATCTCACCCTCTGGAGGAAGAACAAAAATGCTTGGAAACTCACAGAGCCGGCAAGAAAATTATTATATTTGATTACAGAAACTTTACCAAGTCTAACCTAAGGTAAGGACTCAACCTTGTTTTGTTTGATCCAGTGGACATCGAATGCCACCTTTCTGCTGACCTTAGTGACTTCCAGCTCCAAACTGGCACCTCATTAAGGCAATTCCAGCATTTCAATGCAAGCTGCTGCCATGGGCAGAGCTGTCCATAACAAATGGCTGTTCCCTGTACCAGCTCCTTTAGCTATCAAATACATTCAAAGAGAATTATAGGCCCCATTTATTAAAACAGCTAACAAGGACAACAAAGAAGACATAACATTGAGACAGAGTACAATTTAACAGAAATACTGACAGTGCCACATGGTTTAATTTCTTCTCAAACTGTGAGGAGCTGCTTGCTGCAGTGCTCACTGAGAGCCATCTCCTTTCACAGGAAGCAC
The DNA here is from genome assembly GCA_013401135.1 of Cettia cetti. NCBI lineage: Eukaryota > Metazoa > Chordata > Aves > Passeriformes > Sylviidae > Cettia > Cettia cetti. Next base: position 94,487 of record VZUI01048205.1, on the reverse strand, counting down.
CCCAGATACTGATGGCTCTCAGACCTGCCCAGAGTCAGTCATGGCATTAATACCTCTGTTCTCCACTCTCTTAATCACTTATGGCTTAATCAGTCTTCCCCACCAAGACTTGAAAGGGAATGGTATTGAAGATCTAAAATCAGGCTGTTTTTTGGTTGACATAACTTACCCTCCTTAAAAGACAACATTTTCCTCGGCAGGTGATAAGCACCACCTCCCACGTTCTACTGTAGATGCTGCTTATTAAACCACAGTGAAATTCAGATAATTAGCAACCTTTTTAAAAACAGTACGTTCCTCAGTTCAAACCTTTATCCAGACAAAATGATGTTTAAGACATTTTAAAAATCGGCTATTTTCCATGCTTTCAAAAATATTATTCTGTTCTAAAAGGAAGAAAAGGAAAAAAATAAACAATAAAACAGGACAAACCATAAAGGAATCCAAAAGCAGGGCAAGCATTCATCATTGGTGGTAGTATTTGAATTGTTTGACAAAGTGAATACCACAAAGAAGTATATTCTATCTCCCTAGCAAAGACAGTCCCTCAGATGATAATGATATGGCATTTTTATTACATTCTAAAAACAAAAATAGATTTGTAAAACCAATTCAATGCCTGTATACCTCTGGTGGGTGCTCTTTTTAACTTTTGTAATGTATTACCTTGTCCATATTTGGTACACAGTGAATTATTATTCTTAATTACTTATTATTATACTTAAGCACACCTTGCTGGTGTTTCTGTAAAAGGAGATTTGTTTATATTTAGGATTAATATAAGGATGGCATAATTATGGAGGCATACCTATCCCACAGGAAATACTGCACATCCATCCAACCCTTCCATTACTCTGCTGGCTGAAACTTCTGCCCACAGACACGTGTAAGGGACTGACCCACCTGCCCTCCCATTTCACAATATTTATAATATTGTTCAAAACAGTGGCCATAAAGAATATACAAAAAAATCAATTCCCTCTTTTCTCCTTTCTCTCAGTCACAACTTTCTATCTACTCTGTGCCCTTCCCATCATTCCCTGCCATATTCAGCAGGGCTATTGGAAAGCAGGGCAGGGTTGCCAAAGCTGCTATGCTTAGGACCCCAGCTGACCCTTGCTCATTACGCTGCAATTCATTTGGGACCTGGGCTGCATGGTTTCAATTCTGCCCTCTGCTGCCTACAGTCCCTGAGCACCCCTAATTACAGTTAGTCCACTGTTCTCCCCCTTCTGCACACCCCTAATCACACTTCTCCCTCATCAACTTGGGAGCACTGCAGGGGTTAACTCTGAAAAATTTTACAGTAAAGACAGCTTTTATTGTAGTGGCAATTACAGAAAGAAAAAAAGCAATTTGGTCTTTTATGTGGTTCACAGTTTCACTAATGCCATAGACTTTTAACTGACTTGAGTTGCTATGCATTAACTCACAAAAGCATTGTACACAAACAATGCTAAAATAAAAAATAACATAAGACATAGCAAACTTGAACTCGTCAAACATAGGCTTAATTCCTCAAATACCAATAATGCTTTCATATAACAGCCTTGTTAGTGCCCTTAGCTTCAAGCCAAAGTCACTATAAAGTAAACTACTCAAACAAGAAAGAAGAAAAAGGTTTTAAAAACTCTGCAAAGAATTCATTACTCCTCTTGTGGTGTAGTGTTCCTAGTGGTTTCTGCATCTCCTGTCATGTGATGACAACAGGATTTTAGATAAAAGGCAATGTGGCCAGTTGAATCGGTTGAGCTGGAACAAGGACTGTCATTGCCATGGGATATCCCTGGTATATTCTGTTCACTTCTGGGGTGAAATCTGTTCAGAAAACTTTCCTAATCTTTAGTTCTGATGATACCATACAGCATTGCATGTCTCCAGCTCTATCTTGACCAGTTGACCCTTGCCAACTGTCTGGCACAAAAAATGTCATTCTTTCAAAGAAAACTGCTTCAAGGACTGGAAAAAGATCTAGTGAGTGTTTTCTCCTCCCTTTCTTCCCATCAGGTATAGGATTGAATCTCTCCACACAAGATGAGAGGTGTTTCCAGCACTCTGCTGATTTTACAACTATGTGAGGCAAAGATCTCCAAAGTCTTGTATCCTTTTATCTTTGGCCTGCAAAACAGCACAGAGGACATATAGAGAGTAATCTGAAATATTTTGTTGAGCCTCAGCTTCAAATTCCAGAATTTATAATTGTGTCTGAGGAGTCACTGGCATGATGCAAGCAGACGCTAACCACTTACACTGAGACTTTTCAATTATTTCTCGGAAGCGCAGTCATAAATAAAGAGCTACCTTTGTTATCCTTTGGGATAAGAATGTATATGAACCCCTTAACAAAGTGGTTCTCACCTATCACTTAACATGGTTACACTAAAACCCATATCAGATTAAGGACATGTCTACATGACTGTGCTTTAAATAAGCTAGCACTAGATATCTGTGTCTGTGGTTTTTCTACAAAAGATCATCCACGGAAGTTAAGATAAACCAACTAAACCCATGATGATAATGCATGTAAGTCAAAATGCATTAAATCCCTCCGTGGATATTCTCACTCAGAGGTAGTCTGACTTTACTGTAAAGAGGATTAAGCTACTATGAACTAGAGCCATTTTCCTTTTGAATTAGATCATCCACAGAGGACCTTAAACACTGTAGGCTTGGTGCACTGACTTCACATATATCCTTAATTTATCTGAATTTTCCTACAAATGGAACAAGGCTTGGTTAACCAAAAGGCTGCTTTACTGAATTTCTGCTGACGTTAAACCACATTACCAGTTTACCTGGTTTACAAATGTCTTCTATAAAAGAGCTAAAGTAGTTTTACAAGCAGTAAAACCAGAGGCACCTTTTTATACTGCAGAGGAAAATGCCAACAGCAGATGCAGAACCTGGGACACCTGACAGGATCACCAACTGCAGTGCTCATCCTAAGATGTTGCTAATCTTGACAAGCAAACAAAGAAGCAAAACTTTAATTCAGTATTACGGTCCATCTGGAAATGTCTTCTTAAGCATGAAAAGACAGACAAACAAGGCATTCTCATGGGACAAATTTGGGATGGAAGGCATTTTTGTCCTTGTGCCTGAGCTGGGCTGGCACAGCCCTGGAGTACCCACATCACTGGCCTGAGGTGCCCTGATTTCAGCTGGGAGAGAGTTGATTTTCCTCCAAGCACGTACATTGCAGTGTTTGGGATTTAGTATGAGAATACTGCTGGTGACACATGATGGTTTAGTGGTTGCTTACTCTAAATGAAGGCTTTTTCAGTTTCCCATGCTCTGCCAGCAAACAGGTGCACAAGGGGCTGGGAGGGGGCACAGCTGGTACCGCTGACCCGAGCTGGCCAGAGGGATATTCCACACCACAGAATGTCATGCTCAGTAAATAAACTGGGGAGAGTTGGCCAAGAGCTGCTGATCACTGCCTGGGGATGGGCTGGGCATCGCTCAGACGGCAGTGAACAATTCTGTTGTGTTTCATTTGCATTTCTTTAGAAACATCTCTTTTCCTATTATTACTATTATTACTATTATTGTTTTTTTTTAAACTTTATTTCAATTATTAAGCTATTCTTATCTCAACCCATGAGGTTTATCTTTTTCTTGATTCTCCTCCCCACCCCACTAGGTACTAAGTGGTACTTACATGCTGTCTGCAGTTAAGTCATGGCAAGAAGATACATTTTTAGAGGTTAAATCAGATGCACTCTGAAATTTATCCATCCCACACTCACAGATGAAATGTTAACTAATGAGCAAAGAAGAGCAAACACTTTCTCAGTCTGATACTGACTCTGATGTTAGTTTATCTGAATGATAAATTTTACACTTGACTAAAATGAAATTGATACAATTCACATTTCTGCGTATTGGCAGGTAATTGAGGTGTGGCAAATAAAAATCCAAAGAAAATAAAACAAAAATACCTTAAAGAAAGATTTCTCTTGATTGCTGAAAGGTAGTTTGGCATCAATCTGCCAGCAAACAGAGAGCTCTAACTACAGAATAAAAAAAAGGCAACTAATTCTCCAAATACTGTCTTTATCCAGTTTTCTCCACAGCACATACAGGCATATATCTGCAATAGAGATTTTGTGTTAACCTATCTATTGCTCTTCCCTATAGATCTGAGATATTAACATTGACAGAGGGAAAGTTTAAAAGAAATCAAACACAGAGAGATGTTGAGCTTCATTTTTTATTATGTCTTTGTTAACTCTTGACCTTCCCCAAAAAGAATGAGAAAGAATCAGCCTACCCAAGGAGGCAGTAGCTGCAAGAGACACTGCCGGTCTCACACCTGCAACCCACGTGCCAGCTACAGCAACACCTCTGCACACCTGCTGCAGAAGCAGCAGCTCTGCTGCCAGTGGTCCTGCAGGAGAGCTCTGGAAACTGCTATTGCTTTGACTCCAAGCAGGTTACAATTGTCTCTGCTGTGCATCTCCAAATAACCTCAATCTCCAAATAGCATCAAGACTAGCTTTAAGTACACTAAGCTGTTATACCACATAGATGAAAATTTTGGATAGTTTCTTCGTGGTGATCTACATCAGATTAAATAAAAGTCAGACCTAGGAAGAGGGTCTGGCAGTAAAAAAAAAAAAAAAAAAAAAAAAAACACAAAAAAAACACACAAAAAAACCCAAACAAACAAAAAAAAAAAAACAAGAAGCAAAAGAATGTGTGCTAGTAAAATGTTTTAAATTTGTTCATTCATCCTCTATAAGAAAAGTCACTTTTCTTACAGATGTCTGTTTCATCATTGCACAAGCCACCCCAGAAAGAGTACCCCTACAACTCCCATAAATATAAGACCCTTTGTACTAGCTTATAACACAGATTTTTGCTTGCTTTTTATACCAAAAGTGCTAGAATTACGGCATGCATTGCATTGTGTCAAACCATCGTTATTCACAATTGAAAGATTTATTTTATCTCTAGCTGAAAAATTCCTTGTGCAAGGAGTTTGGAGAGCACACTCTCATCCTTACACTCCCAGCTCTGTTATCCTATGCTTCTACCTGAGGTGGCTTAAACCTCCTTCCATGCCCATGGAGCCCCTCCGCATCCCATCGCCCTGCAGCCCTTTACCCAGAGGGACAGTGCAAGAGCTCTGCCCATGAGAGGATGGCTCCCTTTCTAGGCTGTGCCTGCTTCTGGGAACACTGCAAGCCACAAGGGCCCCCATCCCCTAGATCTACCACTGTCACTGCTCACTGGGATATGCTACCAACAGGGACAAGCTAAAATGTTCATCCTGAAGTGGGAAATTGTACACATTCCAGGTACTTCCGTCTGGCACAACTTGAACCTTCTGCCTTGCAGATAAACACTTCTTAGGGGCATGTGTGGCTGCAAGGGACCAGTCATTCAATGCATATTTCTTCTGCAAAACTTTCTTCAGCAACTGCACTGCTCTGTGATTATCTGAATGCTATTCAATTTACCTCTAACTTGAGTTACGTAAGTATATTTGCATGTATATTATAAGCAATATACTAAATGAGATGGGACTGCCTATGTAATCATGCCATGACTTTCCCTTAGGGAAACCTGGTAAAATTATGTTCCATTACATTTGTAAAATACTACCCATTAAAAGCAGGAATAAAACTTTTATGTTCATATGAAACAAAGCACAAAAGGTTCTCCACCCTTTAATTTGTATAAATTTTGATATGAAAGAAGCATTTTCCAGGCAAGAAGGGAATCTGAATTTGACTTCACTGTTACGTGCTTTGGGCTTTGATTGTTTCACAGTTAAACCTCTTTCCAAAATTCTATAATTTTTTTCTTATTTTAACATTATGTAATGAGAGAACAAAACCAGTTCATCTGCCTTGAAGAGGATAGACAACAACTTTGGTACAAATTTTCTTGGGGACTTCTTTTTTGTTATAGTCTATGCCCCAGAAGAGAACAACTGTTTTTACTGTACTATTCAGAGTCTTTTATTCTTGCTGCTGGTCAATTCATTGTTTTAATTTGTTGATGCTCTGGCAAACTTTCAAGTATGTCATGGGAGAATTTTAAAAATGAAGCATTCATTTAGAAGTCACACAGTGGTGATATATATACAGAGATTCAATTTAAACCATTATTGCATACCATCCTTTTCCTTTTGTAATAATCTATTAAATGCTTTCAAGTATGGAGAAGGAATAGCAACCTGTAGATCTGAATGGAGCCCAGATGACCTATAAAATACATCCTGCCTCACTGCCTGACTTGTTCCAGCTCTCATCTCTAATGGTTACTATTGTTATTCTACCATTCAGACAACCACACACATCAATTATACATTATTCTGGGTCACAAATCCATTTTCTCAGGCAACATTTTTGTCTTAATGCATGATGCTTCTTCTTCAACCTGTGACCAAAGTTGAAGGTCTCAATATTAAAATGATATTACTTTTTCTTAAACTATGTTGATAATTGGAAAAACAGCTTCATGGAAATCGGAAGGTGCAGCTTCTTGAACTATTTAGAAGAGTGTGTTTAGACCATATATTGTCTCTTTATCACAGCAAATGTATTAGGCAGTACTTTGTGCTTTAGGTGAACATTTTTTCTTTTGTTCTATTGGTGCCTGGCAGCAACAGCTATAATTAAATGTCCCCTGCCTTCTCTATTTTATGACACTTACAATTCAGTCAACTTAATTGGACTTTTCCTAAGCATATAAATGGCTGGCTCAAGAAGCAAAAGTTTTCTCAGTGAAGAAACTTAAAACCTTTCATTATGCATTATCTCAGTGACTTTTTTGAGTCTTTGGCTTATGCTTGCCTTTTTTTAAGTGATTATGATAACAATAGCTTCAGATAACTATCTAAAATAAGTCTAAGACAGGTCTCCAATTTTTTAAATTTATTTTATTTTATTTTATTTTTGCATATACTATTCTCACAAACAAACCACTCATTTCTTCCGAAGGGGAAAAGTAATTTCAGTTTCTTGGTTGACAAAAAGAACAGGGCAAGGTAACACACCACTTTCAAGGGTTTCTTGCACACCATGTATATTCTTAAAACTCTAAGTGAGGAATTCAGGGTAAGAGTCCTGAAGCCTCCTCAGCAAGATGTGAAGGCCAGGCCTCAGCTTGGTCCAGCCGCAGGAGCCAGCAACACCCCATCAGCAGCCAGCAGCAGCAGAGCCTTGCCAGCAGTCCTAGGGGCTGGAGGAACACACCCATCTCACCACCACTCACTGGAGTGCAGAGCATCTGCCTCAAGGAGGTTGGTTCTAGCCATGGGCTGCCAACACCAGAGATGCCATCAGATCAATCCAAGAGGTTCAAGACCAAGTCAGTGGAACAATCCCTGCAGCAAAATTGTTGTATTGCCATCATTTCCAAGCTCTAGTCTCAGCAGCCTTCTCAGCACAGAGCCAGTTTCGGCTCCAGACAGCTCCTCTCCTATAGGCACAGTGGGTACCACAACAAAATCATGGTCATACCTGTCTGATCCTGAAGCATTCTCCTCATATGCTCAGTCCCTGCTGCCATCCTCATTGGGCAGGTCCAGCTTAATTGCCCTGCAATAAGCACCTCTTCCCTTTGGAGACCTATGACCAGGGGTGTGGCATAACCAGGCAAATCTTTTTAAAAGTATTTTCACATTCTCTTCATTTTTTCTAGGGCGTAAGTCAGGGCAGGGGAATAATTTCTGAATCTGGCATAACAAACCTCGTCCTTTTCAAGCCTACATATAGGCATGGGATGAGTTAACTCACCTGTCTTCTTGTCCTGATACCTTGGATCAGCCAAAGAAGTCACATCTCTCTAAGGATATCAACATAAAGATTTTGCAAGGGGTTTTACTCCATGTTCAAATATGTACCATTTTCAGGACAAGCCAGTGTTCAACATTCAGGTTCTCTGTTTTCCATGCTGCAAAATTCAAGAAAGTGTCTTCGGGTGCTAGGGAACATGAAAGGATGGTAATGGAGCCAATATCAGGCACTTTATAACCGTACCACAAGGACCACATTAATTCCTATCTCTCACCCCTGTCACCCACTTCATGCCTTGACTCATTCCACATTAAGATCATGTTTAAAGAAAACCCTTGGTTTACCCTCGTGAGGAGAGAGGCAGCCTTAGAGAAGAGCTGAAGTTGAAGGGAGGGCCTAAGATCTGCATTACTGCATTTCACATGGTCAGAGGCTTCAGGCCTTTAAAGCAGCCACTGGGAACCATTTAGTTGAATCCTGTTCAGACCTAGGAAAACTGACAGATAAATATTATTTTAACATAGATTTTTCTGTTTGGCTGGTTGATTTGTTTGTTTGTGGAGGCAAGGGGGTGTGCTAGTTTTAACTTTATTATAACTAAGCCTATATAAATGCAAATACTGTTTTCATAGATATAATTTCATAAAGCAAAACTACCCACAATCTTTAGCAGAAATTCAAGTGGCAACTGTGACAAGTAAAAAAAAAAAAAAAATGAATGCAGTTAACTTCAGCCATTTCTGCTCATCTGAAAGCTTGTGTCAGATCCTAAATAAGCTTTTCATTTTCCCTATTCAGTCTGCTGATCTTTGTTGATTTACAGCATGAATGAGCATGGCACATTGCAACTTGTAGAGAATATTTTTCCTAAATAATAAAACATTTATTGCAGACCCATCAAGCCTGCTAGTAGTTTTGAATTATTATTGCAATGAAGTGCCGTGTTAACAACTCATTTACATTGTTGCAGAAGGCTCTGGGTTAATACTATATGTAATTTAATCCCATCCAGGAGAGAGGACTCCATAAAAATATATCTAGAGCTGATAAGTTACAATTTGATGGTATTTTTCTAATCAACTGTTTTTCAAGATGAAGCTGCCTTCATCAAGTCCATCCCAGCCCTCACCTTCCCTGCTGAGCAATGGCAGCTGAACAAACCATTTTTACATGGTGTTCTCAGCAAGTTCCAGCCTCAGGCTCTTCCTCTGTCAAAACAAGAAAAAAGTACATTTAGTGGAAAGCTACAAAGATCTTCTTGCTTTGGGAAGAAAATCGTTTGTTGGGCAGAGAGTGAGGTCTGTATTTTGGTGGCTCTTGGAAGGGTCTGACCTACATCATCGGCCTGGGCTGGGTAACAGCCTCTAGCTGAGGAGGACAGGAGCACAGGCTGCCTGTATGGGCTAATTTCACCAAATTTTGACCAAGTCCTGTCTAACAAACACTTTTTACCACATCATCAGGCACCCAGTCCATTCCTGATATCATTCATTAATAATTTGATTTCCTTAGTCCTTTTTTTAAAGACATTACAAGTGAACTTCTTAACATGCTAGAGTTTTACTGTAATTTTCTAAGACCCTGAAACTGCTTATAGTCGAGGGCAGAATTTTACTTCTCATCTATTCATTTTGTCTGCAAAAACATTAGGTTTAGTTGGGTTTTTCTTTCCCTAGTACTCCAGGTTGAATATTGACTTTACTCACTTGAAAAAGCCTACTACTTCAGTTCCGTTTCAATCTCCTTCCAGGGGCTGACTCTAAACCAGCTACATGCACTATTTCCCCTGAAACTAAACAAGCCTCAGCCTCTGTCCTACCACCAGATGCATCATTTAATCCAGCACCAGGAGTCAGATGTCACAGGCAACACTTCCAACACACAGGTACCTGCTCTCCTAACAGGCACCAGTAAGAGAGAGGCCACCAGAAGGCAGAAGCCACGTGGCAAAAACTGCTAAATCTGTCCCATTAGTTAGAGAAATATTCCTCCATGCAAAATCACATTGCTCTTATTCAGCTAAAGTTGCATGGCTGAAAAATACAACCATAAACCCCACATCCTAGCACTGACTGGGTAATCTATGACAATTTCAATGCCCCTTTCACATGAATATGCTTATTCTGCTTTATTTCAAATAAAATACCTATTTAAAAATTATTTGAACTCTAAGGAACAAATAAGTGAGCATTATTGTTTGCTGGTTGACTAGATAAGGAGTTAAACATCTAGAGGTGAAGTGGAGGACAATTAATGTAGTAACCTGCTTAATTATCATACAATGCCCACTTCTCAGGGAATTAGACCTATTATGATCTACTCCTACGAATAAATGAGAATTTTAGCTCTCAGAGGGTAATGCAATAGTTTTGGAAATAATCTTTTTATGAGATTGTGGCTTTATCAGTTATATTTCCAAATCAGTATAAACACTAGGTATCATAGGAGAACAACTTCAGACAGGTTTGTAATTTTAATTTCTATACCCATATTCTTTTAGTTCACTTTTCCTATGCTCTTATTCTAGAAACCAAAGGAAAAATTAATCTGCTTCCTTAGATCTTTTCACAACACACTATCAGAAGAGTAATATTGAAATAAAAATACAATTTATGATTTAAGCAATACAAATTATGTATAAGTTGGTTTCCAATCCAATTGAACACACAGCAAAAGCAATCCTGATGTTCCTCAGTGGTATCCATACACTGAAGAGTAACTCAATCACAGCTTCAATGACAAAGAAAGAGGAAAGGACATCTCTTTCAGAATTTCATATGATGTTGTAAGACTTTTTTTTTTTTTATTCAATTTCATATTAAAATATTTTTATGGGACATTTAGACTCAAATTCTTTGAATCCTTATCAGCAGAACTGCTGAGTTACTCTAAAGCTGCCCAGTTTCAGAGTTTCACATTCACCTTTTCAGCAGACAGAACAAACCTAAACATACACAAGTTTGAAAGCAGCTTGACCACAAAAGAAAGCTTTAGGAGACCCAAATAGTGGACCATATGTGATATCAAATGGGCAAGCCATTAGCATCAGCTGTGAACATATTGTACCAACTGGGAATGAAAATAAAACATTCAACTACCAACTGTTATAATCTGTAAATAGTCAAACCAATTCCTCTGGGTTCCAAAAATATATGAATAGGGTGACTCATTGGGGCCCCATTGTCCTGCTCATAGGTAATGCAGCCGATTTGCTCCTAGGGAAAGAAAAAAAAAAATTGAAGAAGAAACCCCCCCCCCCAGAAACAACTGTGGTTAGTGACATCTGATATTAGCAACCGCCTTTGTATGTTAAAAGACTCTTGGGCTTTTTGAAACTATATCTAAAGATTTCACATTAGGGATAACAAAATAAAGAATTCTTTTGAAGCAACTTTTCTCTGTACAATGTGAAACATTAAAAAATATATATCCCCATTGCAAATTATGTTGAGAAACTGGCAGAATACTAGAAAATTTATAGAGGGCACCAAACTACTGAGAATTCATTGTACAGCTGGCAAGTGCACTCCTACCTACTAGTTGCTTCACATTTAATAATGCATGTTATGAACAGATGGATAGAATGTCAATAAGGCTCTCTGTATCATCAGTGGTAATGAAATAGTGGACTTTGAATGCTTAATAGCACAGAAAACAAAAAGCCTAGAGGAAATTTGTCAATGTCGTGCATGCAATACTTCAGCAGTGCTTTAACACTGTTAGTGTGAGGCCATATGTTTCTTCTAACAGGATCTACTCTAGCTGGATGCCAAAAAAAGTTTGACACTTTTTTTTTAACTCCTACAACATGTTAAGAGCAAATACCCTGCAAATCAGTCAAGCAAGTAGTCAGCAGAAGTGCATTATCATTACTCTTTTTCACTCCTTTTCTCAATGAAAAGTTAAGGGAAACTTACTAGTAAACATTGTTCTTTATACCTGTTTCAGAAATACATTTGAAAGTAATCTCTTTACAATTAAATATAGAAATGATGGCACAAATGTATTGGGCAGTAGATCTTATTGTCAAGAGCTATGGAATTTAGAAAATATAAATAAAAAAGAAATATACATAGCACCTAGAAATGAGACACATAAAAAGGAATAAAACAGAAATTCTCTTTGGCAAATAATCTTAGGCAAAACTCAGGTAAAATATGCACCAAAATGCCTTGAAACAGTCAAAATGAGGAGGATAGCAGCAAGTGGCCATTCTGAGATGCAGACTGGGAGTAAGTGAGAATGAGCACACCAGGCACAGGCTTTCTCTGTAAAATGGATGGACAAACAGCAGCCTGGCAGGTAGTAGTACCTACAAAGGCCACCAGAGCACCTGGAGTGGTGTGTCCTCCCTGCACACTTTTCAGGGAACCTGTCCTCAATATTTCAGGAAGTGTTAGGCAGCTGTGGCAGGTAAGCCTCTGTGAAACACCACGATCTCAAGTTCCACAGTACAGCTGGAATCCTAAGCATGTGAAGTCAGCAGAAATCAATGCAAGTTTAACTATTGATTCTGGGAGAACAATTAGACAAGCACTGAGTCTCCAACAGGCTGAAAACCCCTCCTCAAGTACTTTGAGCAGAAAACCAATGCTTTCTGCCTAGTGACTCTCTCATAAGTGACCAAATTCCCTATCCATGCCCTCCTTCCCCACAGTCTCCTCAGAACCTTCCAGGGCTGCTCCAGTGCTACCCAGTCATGATGCCATAAGGTGCACACCATGCTTGTCAGCCAGGACACCCAAGAGTGCCCCATTTGATTTCAAAGCCCCCACACAAAGCCACTGTGGGATGGGATTTCTACCACCACTGAACTCAGCTGTGAAAACATTCCTTGTGCTCAAAAGTAATTAGAGAAGTTTGACAGACAAACAGCACTTCCTCAGAAAACCAAGCTAGAAATAACAGTAAAAAGCTGTTATTTCATTTCAACTTCCACTTTCCTGCAAGCCAGAACACTCATAACTAATAACAAAAAAAGTTGCATTAAAAAGAAAGCAAATTTTTTCAGCTGCCTGCAGTTTTTGGTCTACGTAGCCCCAGTATCCACCAGCATGAAGCAGGAGACTGCAACTGCTTTGTTGCAAAGGGCAAGGATGTGCATGAAAGCAGAGGTCTCTCAGTGCCAGGAATGCATTGGTCAGCCTGTGCTCTGAGCTGGCACAGGCTGGACCACTTCCTGCAGCTCTGAACTATGCAAACATGGGACTGGCCCACACTAGTAAACCCCCTGAAAACTTGTTACAGGTCTCTGAAATTCCCAGCATGAACATATTTCAAATTCTCCTAAATAAGGAGAAAATTCAACCCAGGACTTGCAAATCAGAACTTGAACTTAAGGAGAGCATCAACCTCCTTTCTCTTGTCTTCTGTTTCCTGTGAAGTATTCTACGTTCTGACCTCAACAGTTGCACCTAACAAGTATGAAGTGAATTTTGTGCAAGCTGCAGGAGTACAAAGACTAAGCAGTATGCAGACTTTCAGTGAAGCAGACCAGCAAGAGGTGAGAAATTAAGAACCAAGTAGCAGTTGGGGATCCTCACTCACAGTGGCCAGAAGAACTGTGCATCGAGAATTAGAAAGAAAGCAAAGGGATTTATCTCAAATCACTGATGAAAATAGGCTGCTTATCAGATTTCTCATAGCTGGATTCTCCTGTGTTCTTTGGACCCTGAAAAAGAGAACATGAAGAAAATGCTGTGGTGAGCATCTGACTGTCATACGGTTTGAAGGTAAATGTAGTTCTTACCCTAGGAGGTCTTAGGTGGGTTTTTCAAAACCAAAAAGATATTGATAAACTGAAGAAGGTTGCTTAAGGGAAAAAAAAAATCTATAAATATTTAACATGTGTAAAAGCTATCAAGAAAAAAGGACTTAACTAGAAATAATGGAAAGGAAAAGCTTAAGCTTAATAGAGTATTGGGAAAGTCTTCCTGACAGCGAGATGTATTAGCCTGTGAAATAGTCTCCCAAGGAGAGATATGGAAGCTTTCACTTGGGATTTTAAAAACTAAAGTAGACATAACAATAAAAAATGTTCTCAATGAAACAATTCTACACTGGCAAAAAAGCAGGCAGGATGATCTATTATGTCTTTTTTAAGTTTCTTCAGTCTTTGATGCCTTAGGAACATATCTTGAACAGCCAAAGGTCATCAGAAAGGATCTTCTTCAATTAATATGATGAACAACAAGATTACAAAGGTGATCACTGTGAAAGCCTATTATAAAACATCTCTCTAAATACTAAAAAGGAGATGCTTTTCAGACAATGGAAGTTTTACCCAAGCGCTGACAAATATAACCTCAATCCACCAGCTTTAAAATACGTGCTTAGTTTTAAGTATGTCCTTATTTCCCATTAAATTAAAAAACTCAAAGCCATGTCTGAAATGAACTTAAAAGAAATAGGCTTCCCAAGAGTCTTTTAAAAATTTCATACTCTCTAAACAGACCTGGAAAATGCTATGAGTAATTTATGCAAACAATATTATTTGGTACACATGTATATTAACACCTTTCAAGTCTTCACTTACATGTTCTGCATGTCCATCTGAAACTGTCTTATCATACATTGCCGTATCATTACAGATATCAATATTTAGCACATACTGTGTTTCATTCACTGCTCCAAGATCACTGATCAGAGCCATGGAAATAATGAATTGCTGAGGTGCTGAGATGGCTGAGAATGAAAATAAAGAAAAAAGTGGTCAGTAAATATAACCTATAGTATTTTTTTCAATTTTGTCTTGCCAACAACTTACTAAACACTTCAACACAAAGTAGTTGTAAACTATTTCCCTTAGGAACATTAACTGAGGGTAAATCAAGGCTGATTTAGAAGGAACTCTTCATTTATTTGCTTTAAATAACAACTATTTGCATATATATATATATAATCCATCCTCTATATTCATGGACATGCAATATGCACCTTAAGAATAAAGATATTTGATATCTTGTCATCCAAAAAGTTGCATTTGGAAATATTAAGTGACTCAACAGCACAGGTGCCTCTCACTCTCTCAGTCATATTTTAAGTCCTTCACCCACTTCCACCAGGATTTTATCCCAAAATAACTCCCCAGTTTGACAGAAACACAACACATCTTCACTGTCACTCACAGGAGTTTCTTGTAAGGAGAGAGAGAGTGGGGAGGAGGAGAAGAATTAGCTCACAGTCCACTCTCCTACCTATCCCACTGCTCCTTGGGCAGCCGAGTACCCCACCACCCCTCTGGGACACTGCTCCCCTTCCTCACTCCACCTGGACCCTTCCTACCTTTTCTCCACACACCCTGTGATTTTTCCCTCTTATTATAAGACTTTTCACAAGCATTATTATTATTATTGTCTGAGTTTTACAGCTGGCACATCATCCCCTGCTGCACTAAATCAACACTTGTGAAAGCAGCAGCCTTCGAGTGACTGAGTAGAGCTGCTGCTTGCAGAAGTGTCAATTTGGTACAGCAGGGGATGGGGTCACAGCTGCCAGAGAAGAGAGGCCCTATTTTATGCCTCAAAATGATAAAAATGTCAGAGGGGAGGGAGATCTGTACAAAGTATAAAAAGGGTGTAGAACAAAGAAAAAAAAGAAGAGGAAGAGGAGGAAAGGGTTCAAAAGAAAGAAGAAGAGGAATATGACACTGGAAGAAAATCACTGCTGAATAAGATAAAGGATTTTTGTATGTAGGCGCTTTCAAGTTAAAACCAAGTCATATGCATATCATAAAATATAAACTGATGATAGTATCATTCTGCGGGGGGGGGGGGGGGGAGTGTCTTGCTCGTTAAACTGAAATTATTGTCTTAACTTTATTGTCATCTGTGATAGGTTAGGATATGTTTTTAAGCACAAAGGCTGGGCATAAAAAGATTATTTCACAGAGGGCTTGATTTTAAGTGGAAATTTAAAGAAGAAGACTGAAAATCCTGCATTCAGAAATTTGAATCAGAAAAAGTGAACAGAAATTCCATGTTCTGGAGTGAACTTGGGCACTTCTAAGTCTAGCACTGTTTAGAGGTTCCCATTTGAAAGTAGATACCTATTATTTTGTATGTTAAAAGGAAAATAGTCAAAACATGTGTAGAGCCAAAAGAATTCACAAAACTCATGTTTGCTTTACACACTTATAAATAAGCAAATCTAATGCATATTTCAAAAACCATTGTCAATAATGTTTTCCTTTTAAGGATTACCTTTGTTTCTTTTAATCTTTCTCTGGGAGCTGTCACTTCACTCTCTAATAATTTTCCAATGCATATTTGCAGTAAGGGAAAATAGGCTACACAGCTTAAACACATAGCCCTGCTAAGAAAAATAAAAAATAAGCAAGTAAGGACACCATTTATCTATTTCCACAGAAAAGTGAATCCACCTCCCCTGCACTACTGTTATGCTTTGACAGACCATGGTATCCGAGAGGGAACGGAGAGGATTCCTGAGAGAGTAGTGGTCTGCTGCAGAATTGCCTTGCTCAAGCTTCACAGCTCTCTCAGCTGCACGTGTATCATCTGCAGAATTTTTTGCACCCATGAATATAGAAAGTTGCTGCTGGGTCAGCCCTGGGTATAGAGAAGGGCTGAAAGAGCAGAGGTCCCATTTTTCCTCAGCAGTTTATTGAGAACCACAACCAGCTCAGGTCCAGCTCAGTTTAGTTGAAATGCTGTGCTCAGAAATCCATCCCTTTTAAGGCAAGAGCAAAGCTCCCTTTAGTCTCCAAAATTTGTCTCCCTAGGTCACGTTATATATACACCTAAGCAACCTCATTTTCTGTCTTTGTTGCTTTTCCTTGACAATGTCACCTATCCAGATATTAGATGAAAATAATAACAAAATTCAGTGAACAAGCAGACAGAACTAAAAATGAGAAGCTAAATGAAGAGCATTTCCTATGAAAGGAAAATATATAGACTAGATATTCCTTAACAAGACAATTGATCTCTGTAACACTATAAAAGAGACGAGGCAAGTGTGTCTTGTGAATTTTATGCAAAAGTTTCAACAACTTCTTTTTAAAATATTTATGCAAGTTTATCCAGTCCAATATTTAACAAAATTTTGACAAAACTTGTAAGTCTCACAGTCCTAGATTGAGATGAAGATTTTATGAACCTTCAGGGCTCCCTCTCTGCATTTCAATTTTTGGTAAGGTGGGTCTCAGATGTTCTGCTGCCACAGTGGATACCAAACCACCATGTGCCTTTCTCAGTCCTCTGGACATCTTGTCCCTAACTGGTTAGAAAACAATGAATCTGTGCCTGGTCAGAGCCAGGGGAGCCCAGCCAGTAGATGATACACAGCACAGCCATCTCCCACCAGCTCTTCTCCCAGGATCGGCTCCTGCAGAACCGGCCAGAGAGCATCCACCTGGCTATACCACCACATACACAGTGAGCTCCTGTGCCCCCAAAAGTTAAACACAGCTATTTGGCCTTGGAAGACCCCAGCACAGCTCAATGCCTGGCACCCCTCCCAGTACTTACAGTGCTTGTGGCTCCAGTGGTTGCTCTGGGTGTTCCAGCAGTTGTTCAATAGGCAGCCTTTAAATCACTTCAGTTCTTCAGATTTGTTTGTGAGGATATTAAGACACCTTTGCATTACCAACTATACATGTAGCAGGGCCTAGGTACACTGTGATTGCATATGTTGGGGCTCATGTGAGAGTGGGGTGGAGGTTTCCCAAGCTCTCCCACCAGAGAAGCTGTGTGATCTGGGGGCACTTGGATGCGATAACCCAAAGTGGCCCTTCCTCAAGACTACTGCGTGTTAGGGCTCATTCTCTTCCTAATTGCACTGTGTGGCTTGATTCAACACACAACCTACTGTAATACCTCTCTCCTCCTGTTCTGACCTTATCTGGTCCCTATGCTATTCATAAGCTGAACTTTCAACATTCTCCATCAAAAGGCAGACACAGATTCTGCCTCAAGGAAAATCCAGCATGGATATATGTAAAGAATGAGAAGTGTTGTTTCTGTAAGGGGTGTTGGAATTGGTCATTTTTCAAAGACTTTTTGGAAGGAGCATATTTGCAGTACAGATTTCAAATGTGGTCTCAAAACTCAAACACTTTATCACAAGAATTCATTACTCTCCTTATGTCCACTTCATTTTGCAAAGTAAATTGTACAGCCTTTCAGCTCCTATCACTATTCTGTTGCCCATCTGGCAATCATCACTCTTTATTGATACTCACATTTGACTCACGCTTCATGTTCATAAGCTTTGAAATGATAAAACCATTTTTTTCTTTACAATTTTTCAAATTTAAACACAAATACAAAAAAAGGCCACAAACCCCTCCAACCTCCAACTACATCAATATCGCAGTCAATATTCAACATGACTACTAGCTTAGGTATGTGGCATGTTTTTCTCTAGTGGTTAGACTAACAATACAAATAGCAGACTAATTATTAAATAAAAAACTCCTTTGTTCAGTTGATAGAGCCATTAGGTGCTAAAAAAGCCACGTTTGGGTTCTAGCAAGATTAACATTGTGCCATCTCACTACATTATATCAACATATTGATCTACCAGTCTAATTGTATAGCGTTCTTCAGGCTTGTTCTAACCTTTTACTAAAAGGTCTCCCAGATCAAGCACAGTTGTTAAGTTAGTTACAGCTCAGCCTATATAAAACATACAATATACAAAAACAAGAGCAAAAGATGCAACTTAGGCAGTCCATCAATTCAAACACTTCTCTAAACCTACTCCTTGAGCAATACCAATGTAATTGAAAATTTCTTCATGAACAAATTCAAAGGCAGAATAGTGACATTAAGCAAATTAATAATTATCAAACAGATCTGTGCCCTTTTCATTTACCTTCTTCAGCTGGTAGGTATTAATTCAGCTCATTGTGTGCATCAAATTACAAGAATGCCTCAGACCATCTTCAGAAAGTGTTTGCACAGTATCAACAGTGGGACTACAAAGACACATGGAACATAAAGCCCAAGTTCTTTAAAATGGACCTAATTTTCTACTTTAACTAATTGTTTCTCCATGTTTTCCTTCCCTTGAACTAGAGGCAAAATATCACTGCCCATTCAGCACCAAGAGTCAGTTCAACTATTCCTAGTCCTCTAGGCTTGAAATTTTTTCCTAAAACTGCTCATGTACTGTGTCACTCTGAATTAACTGGTAAGAGATTTTTCATAGTGCTGAAAGATGAACCATGGGTAAACAAGGACTCAAACACTTCAGTAATCCCTGGTTTGGATGGGGTGCAAGAATGACTGCTCTGTCAAAAGGTCTTGTGCTGGTAATTGTGTTTGGTCCCTGATTTACATTGGTGACAAACATCACTTTCATTTATCATGACAAATGACAGCTGCTAGTCATGGTGTTTGTGGCACACTGATGCCATACTGGTAGGCACAGTATAACACAATCCAAACAGAGCAGAAAAAAACCCACATTTTGGCTTTGGGCAAAATCAATGTGTCCTGCTAACAGAATAGATCAAGACAAGAAAATACAGCTGAGCTAATAATATGCTGTGTGACAGTAGCTCCCGCAGTTGCTAATACTGCCATGGCAGAACTTCTGGCCTGCTTTCTACAAGTCTTTATTCATACCAGCTTACACTTCAAAAAGAAAACCAGTAGTAAGCAGCAAAAAATTTCCTCCTACAAGAAAACTTTCCTCTTTTACAAAAACAAAATAAATACATTCCAAAAATATTAATAAATCTAAATGTTAAATTCCAAGAATTTTTGAAGGAACTGATTTTTTAAAAAACAGGATTTATAGCCTTAAATAGTAAAATGAGGAGCTACTATTAAGAAATAATCATATTTTACACGTTATCTCTTTCACAGTAGCCTAAAATTGCACACATATAGCCAGGAGTACTATACTCACAGTTCCAGCACTACCACAGTGCATTTCCACACTTGGGATTTAACTTCTAAGGACTGACATGAGTGGTTGTGTTACTTGAGGTGGCACTAAGAGTTTGGAGGTCACCTGAGAGATGAGGATGATGGGCAGAGGATGTCAACAAAGGACCACCTAAAACTGTGCCCCATCCCACAGCCCCTTCCTGCCCTGCCCTCTCACCAGTCAAACTTCTCAATGCTCCAAGACCCATCAACACATCTCCAGAGCAAAATAGGATCTGACCTGCCTTTTAACCAAAACCAGAGAGGTTTTATCAGCTCCTGCTCCCAGCCCAAATCCACGGCAGGGCACAGCCAGCTGCAATGGCCTCGGATGCTGTTTGATTCCATAAACACTACTAAGTTATTTCTAAAATCCTCTCAAGCACAAGGGGAAAAAACATCACCATCAATTAATTCCTAGCATAACGACAACTGTGGAAGTGGAGCAAATATTTATTTTCTAACATGTGTGTTGTCATGGAAACAGCTGCCAGACGCCGTTTGCTCCCAGGGCTGTGCCAAGCTCAGGTGCTGTGTGTCCCCGGTGCCGGGCTCCAGCCGGGCAGCACCCAACAGGAGCCTGGCACATGCCAGCACAGCCTGCCGGGGAGGAGGACGGGGAAAGCAGCACTAATTCCCAAAAAGCTACTGCAATTTACACTCGAGCAGCTCTGACCTACTTTGTAAGTAGCAAGTTATCTCATTAATTTGCTCAAAATAGCAGATCATTCTGTGTGAAGGGATGAAAAACAAAATCCATCATTTCCACGGCAGGAGAACCACCAAAATGAGACAACTCCATGTTTGTCACTGCAGCTGTAGTTTCTTCTCTGAGGTAATAAAGAGATGACCAGTCAATCGCTAGTTGCACATGTGTGAGACAACTGAAGCCAGCAACCCTCGGCAAGCTGCACCTGGGAGAGGCTGGTCCCACCCAAGGCATCCCATATTACAGCTGGCAGCGCTGAGCTGAGCAGTCCTCTTCCCACACATGGCCTCACAGGATTCTCTCTCAATGAAGGGCTCTACAGCAATATTTGGTGACTTCTAAAAGGGAAGTTTATCCACAATTTGGTTATTAGTCAGTCTACAAGTGTTTTTCCTGCTCAAAGCTTATTTGTCCTTGCAAAGGACATATGCATAGACTAGGTAAAAAGCAAACAAGAAAATTTGATTAATATTAACCTTATGACTTTTTCATTTTGCTCTTAACAAATCGTTCCTTGGTCTTCTCTGTATGACTAAAACCTGTTTTGCCTCTATACGTGCAATTAGTTTTGTTTTCAGGTTTATATTATTATTGTATGGATATATTAAAAACAGTGCTTACATGCATGAGCATGTTCAACTAGTATTCGGATGGAGGCATGGGAAAATGCCTAAAAAAAAAGGAAATCAATATTTCACTCTAATTATAACAGAAACCAAATCTTCAAACACTGGAGTACAATGTAGCTACCCTAGAGAATAGATATTTGGTTTTCTGACCAGCAGTAACAGTTTGTAATTGAACAGCTGCAGAAAAGAGAGGAAACAAATATACAACAAATTAGTTTTCAAGCCTATGTTCACAGAAAATTTCTACTGCATTGTGCTTTTGATCACAACACGATAAACAGAGTTCCTCCCTTCCTTCTCTAATTTTCTACAAAACAAATTAGAGTGGTCTGTAGAAGTTTAACCTATTGTATTGCATAATCCCTCACTCACAGAAGCAAATTAGGCACAGAGCAGCTCAAGAACTGAATCTATTCACGACTGTAAGGAGTGTCAGATCCCAAGCAGTAATTCACTTATTAAACAGATACAATCCCTTTTCAAAAATTTTTTACTACATTTTGCTTAAAAACTTCTTGTAGTTTTTGGTTGGTTTGGATTTTTTTAAGTGCATCTGTCATTATTAGCATTGCAAACAAGGTATCAATCAAAAGGACAAGGCAAAATTTCATACTTATTTTAAATGTGCAACCCCAGATTTTCTGAGAGAATGGAGAAATGCATAATAAAATATGAATTTAATTCATATATGTGTATCTGCATCTATTTATATTGATATAATCTACTGGTGAAGTCATAAATGTTTAAATCCATCAACTGCGTTTGTTCATTTTCCATTTTCAGGAAAAAAGGAAAAGAAGGTTCTTTACTACAGTACAAAGAAAAATGTTCTAATACCAAAAGATCCAATTAAAATAATAGGGCCATTTGTTTCAGTAGGATTTCACACATACAAGAGAAATGCAAACCCTTGGGAGAATGTTCTCAGCTCATTTAACAATATATGTTTCCTCTGATATGAAAACTTTAGCTTTTGCATTATAACATCATTGCTAACAAGGCACACATATATATCTCATAAGTAGATGGAAACATGAATGTGGGAGGAATTATAATACTTCTTTATCCATACTGCACTCCTCTCAGGATAGACTTGCATCTGTTGTTTACTCACCTGGGTAGCTTTTTCCTCTCCACACATTTAAAATACACACCCAAGAAAGGCTCAGTATTCTGAAAGACAAGAAGAAGATAAGTAAAAAACTAAGATACACCAGTCAGGGAAAAAACTATGTGGGGAAACAAAGGAAGAATTTGTATTCCAGTTCCAGGACTACTGAAACATTTCAAAGGGCAGTTTTTTTCCACCAGCCAAAAGACAGCCAATCTGCTCCCAGAGCACAGTGTATTCTGGGACACCTTGGGCAGGGAGGCTGGGCAGGGTTGCACAGGTGCCAGTAGCTCCTGGGCTTCTGTCAGCAGCCAGGGACAGCAGCAAACCTGAAATCTGCATCTCAGGAAGTACAGTTCTTACCCAGGCAGTCTTGATGGCAATGAAATAGAAAAGCTAAAATTACTAGCTCGTTAGAAGTTTACTTCCCGTTTTTGTGTACCTGGAAAAAAACCCTCTGATTGGAGATGTGCTTTTTACTTTTTAACTGGTTTTATGAGTCAGTTAAAGGCAGTCAGGACTAGTGTCTGATGTCAGTGAACAATTTCTAAAACACCTGGATATTTCAACATTGCAATACATTTATGTTCTAAATTTTCCTGTTTATACCAGCATCTAATTTTCTCTGTTTGTAAGAGAAAGTTCAACTTGACCAGTCAAGTCATTAATGGGGGAAGACTTATTTTTGTAGATCACTTTCCACTGACTATCAGCCCACAAATATTTCTACCTAACCGTGACGACAAATGTAGACCTAGGATCTGAAACATCAAATCCCTAAAAGAATTTAGGCAATAATCTCAAATTACAGATACAGTCTTACAGTCAAAATGTCAAAATTATGTCCAACCAATTCAGGATAGAAACATGAATGATGCGATTAGGAATTTCATAAAGCCTACATAAGGGACAGATCTCTAGGAAAAAGCTGGTCTCTCAATACTTTTTTTTCTGCAATACAGTACTTGTAAGTCTAGAACTAAAACTTGCACATGCCTTGTATATTTGATTGACTTCATAAGGTTTTCATCTAAATTCAAAATATAACTGTGTTTAGATATATTTGAACATTTTATTGCATTTAGTTATGAGAGATGAATTCTTCCTGAGAGAACCTAGGGCACACAACATTGCCAGATCATTCCAAACAAGTTAATTCTGAAATGGGCTTGAATCAATAACACAAAACAGGCGGTAAAGCCAATTTTTACGGTAGTCATGGTTGCATAAAATAATATCAAGACAGTCAGATTGTAAGCTCCCTGCATCACAAATATAATTTGCAACCAACCCTAAACACAAAGAGGAAAGAGATAGGCGGAAGATATAGATAAAAACAAATGATAGATAGATGGAACAAAAGGAACTGGAGGTAAAGAAAGAATGCAGAGTAGTTGCCATTCAACACAGCATGAAAAAAAGCAAACAAGTGCAGCATGTAAGTAATTCAAGGTAAATTGAATGCTTTTCTTTCATTTAAGATTTAAAATTGTTATGAAAAGCCTTTTTTTTCACTCTATCTGTAAGCCATAGGCAGACAAGGGATGAATGTATAAATGTCATTGCAATACATAGCTTTTAATGAAAATGGATTTTTAATGATCCCAACAGCTACATTTCTCTCTGACTGCTCCATTTCCAGACTATCAGCATGAAGTATGCACAGCAAATGCAATGGTTTTGCATGTCCTTCACTAAATCCCAGGACAACCAAGTGTCCAGGCACTGTAAAAACCAGAGCTGCCATTATGCAGAGCAGATACAGAGAAGCCACACGTCCTTCACTGCTTTTATTGAACTTTCAGAGCTCCGTGATACTGCTGTGCCTTCTCTCACAGCAGAGCCACTGTGGGTTACCTTGCACTCCACATGCATAAATAAAGGATGATGCATGGCAATGTGCCTTGCTGTTGTTCTCTGCCTCAAGGATACTTGTTCAAAGTGTGCCATTCCTCCCACTCCCCCAAGCAGGCACATTGTGTTGAAGTGCTCTATGTAAAACTCCGAGCACACAAAGGATTTAGTTCACAAACGAAGAAAAGTCACAAGGGGGAAAGAGGCTGATGTAATCCATAGCCTTCTTGCTGTCTGAACACAATGAATTCTTCTTTCCAATGTCAAATTTCCCCTTTCAGTCAGTAATAAACAAAAAACGCACTGAATACTGTGCAGAAATGTATCAGCTAGTATAAATAACATTTTCCTGTTTTTTTCATGTAGGCAATAATATTTTTTTTAGATTTCAGCATCATCAGAGAATAAAGGAACATTTTCCTTACTTTATGACCATCCATGAAGTTTTACCTACAAATATTTCCTGTAAGGTAGGTCCATAGATTAGGAAATAGTAATATAGTTGTCATAAAATCAAGATAGCATTTAAAATGGGCTTGGACTCCTGTATTCACTTCATGTTCAATGCTTCAAGGTAAGCTTCGTGCACCCTATGTTTCTTGGACAAAAAAAATCTCCACATTTATTTCCTGTATTATCATTTTTGCATCTTTTAAATATTAGAAGACAGAAGGAATCCCAAAATAGAAATAGATAATGACTGAGAGGTGCCACACAATCGGTTAACAAATGCTCCTATCCAATAACAAGTCAGAGGACCCAGCCTTATTCAGGGCTCCACAGAATCACAGAATCAAATATCTCTATCACCTAACCAGCAGACAAACAAACAACAAAAAAGGCCCCCAAAATTCCCATTTGTTGGGCACTTTCAAATTCATAGTTTTTTCCATTTTGTCTGCTCTCCTGACTCAGAGTGCCTCCCAATTAATATTTACCAAATGTCTCTCCCTTCTTCATTTAGATCAATTCAAAAACTGCACCTGTCTCATGAGACCTATGTGTGCTTCTGACAGCTGATATTTGAGGAAAAAAAAACAAAAATAACTTTAAAATTCCAATCAACAACATTAAAGTGTAATCAAGAGAGTGCCAAGATTAGCTCTGCCAGTACAAGACATGAGCAAGGCACATGGGGGTACTCCAGGGACACAGGTGGATGTATATGTGGTGCACAGCCTGGGAAGGATCCCACACATGTCATGCCATCAAACGTGGCTGAAATTCAGCAACAGCACACAACAGTTACTGACGCCCTGGAGACACCATATTCCCCTAATTCCTCCAGAAAATAAGGAAAAAGAACCTTGCAAGAGTGCAAAAAAACCACAAAACAACAACAAAATCAAGCTACAGTATTCAAAGCCAGAGTTTATTTTAAACAATAAGACATGGGAAGAGCTTTGAAAACAAGAAGCAGCCACTGTGGACAGCCAGAGGATGAGACTGAAGTCAAGGCACAAGCAACTAAAGTCATTTGCCAAGGTAGAGATTCACTCCAAGATTCACTTTAAGTTATCAGTGCTTCCAAAGAGTACAGGGGAGGAACCAGATTTGTCCTAAAAGGCTATACAGGACCCCTTTACATACAATTTCGTTAATACACAACAAAGAATATAGCACTTTTGCTGCATCATTTTAGCAGTTCTCCCACATAATTTAGATGAGAGATAATGGCTCAATGGCAGGTAAATCTTGTTAGAAAGCATCCTAAACAAGAGGGAGGATCTTGCCTCTAAAACACGCAGAAAAGATCCTAAGTCTATATTGTGTATGCTGAGCTACTCCGCCTGGGAGTCTCTACATAGAATTTGTTGAGAAGAGACTTGCAGCTTTTTGAAGCAGTTTCCTTCAGTACAAATTTCAAATTACTTTTCTTTTCCTGGCAGGTATTAAGGAACTGGTGTTACTGGAGCAGATTATCAGCCATAGGACTGTCTTCTATGGCAGTCTGCACAGACCCAAGCCCACTGGGGTTTGGTGGATGTGTCCAGCTGCTGGTCCAAATCCAGAGACTGTGAAATGACCCTGAATGTCAGAGCTTCATGCTCATTTCCACATTATTTCAAAGATCCCTCCAATCCAGAGTACCCTTAACAGGACCTAGGTCACTTTTGCACCACAGCTCATACAAATTAACTTCTTACATATTTCTGTGGAGCTAATGGAAAAATTCCAAGAATATAAAGCCTTAAAGATATTTTAATGTGTTATTTTCAACTGCCTTATTTAAATGGTATCATTTTTTAAGCATATATCCTTGAGTCATATTTGTTAATTCTGTATTAAAATGCATCCTCTTTCTCACTAATAGAGTGTTTTAAATTATGCTCACACCTGTTTAAATTCCTATTCACTATTACTCAAAGCCATAATTCTCATAAACTTAAGCACAGGGTTCATTCCAGATGCAGACAATTCACATATTCTATATGTTATACACTGCAAGTTAAACAATATTTAATCAGTCTAAGATTCAAGTTTATTTCCACTGACTTGAACTACTTTTAAGTGTGAAAGACCCCAGTTATCTCAGTGGTGACTAGCTCAGTCTTTTTGCAGTCTCAAATGTGCTACTGACATCCACATGCCCAAATGTAAAGAAATGTCAGCAATTTCAAATGAAATCAGGTTTTTTAGTTAGATCTTACCGCCAGTGTTAATGCAGCTCTTCAATGTCTGATCTTATTTTGAAAAATCTTACTATCTCCTTTTCATTTTCAAAATGCTTCTTATTCCCCTGTTGCTGAGAAAACCTGGCTGTGTCTATAAACTCTCTTATTAAATGCGTTCAAAGCTAAGCAAGGTAGCTAAAAGAATATTCTTCCTCCTAACTTTCATCTATACTTGTCTTTGAAATTATGTGAATATAGTGGCTGTACATTTGGGCATTTTTGTAGAAGAATATTTAGACAATAACATGGATTAAAGGATTTTTTGCAATCTTTAAAACACTGCTCTCATAAATATATGTAAAAAGAGTCTCATTTAAGTCCTGGAAAGATGCCACAGTACAACCTGCCTGAAAAATACTTTTGGGGAAATACAGATGAGGTTCTGGATTTCCAGCTGCAGCTGCAGTAAGGCAAAAAACTTCATAATCATAATCCAAAGAATCCTTACTAGTTTTGCAGGGTTTTTTAATACTTCATTAAGAGGTTGACACAGTAGTAGTTTAGATCAATAAATAAGATATTTTTATTACAATCTAACAAAATCAAGACTCTAACCGTGATTCATTTTTTTTAATAACCTTAGTTCTCCAAGACTTCCTATCCTAATGGAGCAATCATGCATCACTGTTGTGTTCCAACAGAACTATTAGGCTCTGTGCTGTGCTAGTGTAATTGCAGTCTAATGGTTTACACTATCATAATGGCACTAAATATTTTACTAAACGAAGTACAATATCTAAAAAGTGATTTTAATTGTTCCAGCTTTAAGATCGTACATCAAAGAAAGATCTGTTCCTTTCTCTCTGAATTGAGAGTAACAAAGATGTCAAAATTAGTTTCTTGTTTCTCTTCATAAAGTGGTTAAAACATAAGATTAGAAGCAGAGTTTAAAAATTATAGCATAAAATGACTTAGTAATAAGTGAAAAGCATTAAAATATTTTGAGGCATTTTGATGCTCTGCTTCAGCAGGTTGGCACAGCTTAAGGGATAGATTAATAAAGGATCCCGAAATACTCCATTCAGAGTCTAATTCGGATTTTTAAATCAGAATTTCTGATTATTTACTTTAACAAAACTTTTAAAAAAAATCCCATTCTGTGCAAGTGTAGCATATCATAACAAACTATCTGAGCACTGGATAACAATTATGGTGTACTTGTGATCAGTAACAGCAGCAGAGCAGCTGAGATAGCAGCAAAGCCCAGCCGTGCCTCCCTGCCTGAGCAGCAGCAGGGTGACCTGGAGCACCTGCCTGCTCAGGACATGCTGACTCACCAAAGAACTCCACAAACTAAGTCAGACCAACTCTGTAAGGAGGGATAATCACTACAGGTAAGGATTTGGTAAATCCTGCCATGAACACACCAGAGTAGCCCTAACTGCACCCCGCAATTGCTGCCACCTTACTCCCTTGGGCAAAGTCAAAAATTTCTGTAACTCCAAAAGGGGCACTGAAGTTAGTACTAAAAGTGCTCAAAGTTTTTAAGATTGCCTCCAAAACTCCTAAAACTGATTTTTAAAAATCTGTTTTGCCTAAAGCTAATTTATACTTAATTCTATTCACTATTTTGATTTAAAACCCCTATTTTTTTTACTTCTAGCTGAAGTATTAATTTACAGTTTTCCAAGAAAACCCTATTTTCTTGGAAAATAAACCTTTTCTTTTTCCCAAAAATCAGGAATTTTTTTTTCAGAAAAGATTTGGACTAGGACACCAGGGGATTTTTTTCCAAAATTTTGTTTACTGCTAGCATTTTCTACAACACTGATCTGCTTAAAAAAATAAAGAGCAAAAACATGTTTGTACTATCTAGAGAATATTTTGTACAGCTCCTTAATTTAGGGACTGTCAAGATCTAGGATCACTTTGTACCTGGAGAATAAATTAATTCTTTTAAAACAGAATAAAACAAAACTTGTCTTTTACCTGACACAGAAACTGGTTTTTCACAAACATGAATTATAGTGAATTCAGTAATTTGGTAGTAAATAATCTTCAAGCTTGCACGAAGGTACTAATAACAAGAACTAATTATTGCCCATCCTGTAAGTGAGAAGCTGTAACTTTCTAACATTGATGATGCATTCTCTTTCTAGCCAGGCTGTACTCAGGTGTAGAAGCACCTCTCCAGCAAACACTCCCAAATGACTCAATATCTGAGCTATGTTAAAAAAACAAAAACAAAAACAAAAAAACTCCAAAAAACTAAAAAATCACCAGCATTTGTTATGGAAAAATGTTACTTAAACCAAACTTCTTCATTAAAATGATCGATTTTGCAAAAAAAAACAAACAAACAAAAAAAACCCCCACAAAACACTGAAAATGCACTTTCGGCTTTTATTTCTCATTTAAATCAGGAAATATTAAAAAAAAAAAAAACAAACACAGATACAAAAAAAACCCAGAGTAGAAAATCTGTTTTCTAAAGATCTTTAGGATTTATTGATACAGTATACACACCTAACCTATTACTCTTAGTTAATTATCTAACACAGTATTTTACTTACATGGAGAGGTCTAATTTTAATTTACAGTTTAATTGTCCTACTTAAAGTAAGCCTGTCACCTGTGTCACTTGGTGGCTCATAACTGTAATCTTCATTTAATTATTTACTTCAAGGGAACATTTTAATTATGGATATTACTATGTGTGTAGAGTAACTTATACTCGAGGGTGGTGAAAATTTATGGAGCAGAGTGCTCACCTGAATTTCCACTGGCCACAACTCCATGTGCAGTGGCTCATCTGCAGAGCCTACTGAGACTGCTGAGAGAGTCTCTTCACTTCTCTGACCTAGGACCACATTTGGGGTGCCTGAAAGCAGGCACGACCACCAGGGCACAAATGGCTTGGATTACGACTGCAAGGCTCCCAGCTGAAATATAAATGAGACAATAACAATTTCTCACATCTACACTTGACCCTGCAGATCACCTTTGGACGTAGGAGCTGGCACACAGCACTGGCTCTGGGGTGAGGTCCCCACTGTGCCCGTTTCTGTGGTGATCAGTAATGGAGCCACCAGATGAGAGGCACAGAGCATGAGCCTTCCTCTGATTTATTTCTTGAAATTTGAACAAGTGATTTATGGGTTTCCTAAGATAGGGGCTGCCTATCAGCTTTTTGTTTTAATAGCCATCAGTTGACCAATATTCTATGAAATTATCTAATATTTTTGCAAACTAGCTGTATTTTTAGCTTTCAAAGTATCATATTGCAGCAAGCTCCATCATTTAAAAATCAAAAAAAGGGGGAAAAAAAAAGAAAAGAAAAAAACACTGCCTTGTGTTTGCTTCAAATTTGCCAGATTTGTGGCTTTGTGTGCCATTGCTGGGCCATCTTTCCAGTAATTTTAACTTCCAAAGTAGACATTTCATCATCAGACAAGTGGCACGGTGATACTTCCCTGTTCTGGACCAAGCAATATTTTTCATTTCCTGAAGTCCTAATAGGAAACTTTAAAAACCTGAAAACACCTTAATTTTTCACATATTTAGCACAATAGGAACCATTTCTCTGCAGGTACACCTAACTAGAAGGGATGGAAAGGGATGCCTTTTTCCCCAGGTTTGCCAGCAGGTGACTAGGGCTCTCTGCCTGGAGCAGGTGGGGACAAGAAGCTGCCCAATCTCCTGTTCTACATACAGAAAATATGTGCCAGAGTGAAAGAAAAGGAGCCCAGGTTCTGAAGAAGTCCTTTTTTTTTTTTTTTTTTTTTTTTTTACCTTTAAAATGCTCCCAGCATTTGTGGTCTCCCTGCTGTCCTGCCCAGTACTCCTGACTCGCACGCCTTGCCTAATGCCCAGGCAGCCCCATGGGCAGTCAGGGGTCTTTGTTTCCAACTGCATCTCTCCCTCTTGGAGGAGCTACTTCTGCAAACTCCTTGCTATGCAGGAGGAGACACCAAAGCGCTACCTCCCTACCAGGAGCCAAGATGAGTGCTGGTGGGGTGTCTGAGGGGCACAGCTCTCCAGCACATCCAGCCATGCAGAAGTGGCACATGGGAACTGCAGGCCACTTGCTTCTGAGGTAAGTGCCTCTCACAATAGTCACTTCATTATTAACAACCTCCATATCTTCATAAGATGCTTATCTTTTTCAATAAACAGAAACAGTTACTGAAGGTTTTGTTTGGTGGTTTGTTGTTTTTTTTTAATATTGGGATGAATCCAAAGATTGCTTTCTTTAGTATCTACCTTTCTTCAGTGATGAATGTATTTTCATGAGCAGTGTCATTACATACAATTTTTATAATCTAGATTGTTCTATTTTATTCAGCAACCTAGAAGAAATTTCCTCTTTCTCTTTCTAAAGTAACCTTCAACCTACAATTTGTCTGCTGCCTCTGAGAGTATCCTCAGCACAGCCATGGCCCCTAACAACTGAGGGCATTCAGCACATTCCAGTACTGGGTATATCACATTTCCAATCTGAAATTGCTTACCTCATCAGTCACTAAGGACCCAGTTTGGAAGTCATTAAAAATAATGAGAATGCTGGCACTTCTCCCAGCAATAATGGCATTGGATTCTGCGTTGCTTTTATACTTTAAGACATTTGTATATATCCACAAATCATTTAAGTCTTATCTTTGTACTAGCTTTAATGAAACTAATGGTTGCTGAAACCATGTGGGTTTTATACTAGTTTTTATTTAAATAAGCTTCTGCCCACTCCACCATAAAACAGCACAAACACTTACACAGCATATTGCATCACAAAAGCCCCAAAGTGTTTACAGGACCACTACATCCATCACTAAAATGCAAGCACTTCTCAGTCAATAAACACTTCAGCTGACAATAAAGCCACAAGAGAGTTTTCAGAAGGAAAGCTGAAGAGCAACAAATCCAATTTTTCCAAAACAAATTTAGAACCAGAGTCTTACATTTTCATCTCTATCTGTATCTACTGTAGCCTTCCCCTCTATCATAATGCAAAAAAAATCTAAGTCCATGTTAATACTTGTTGAGTAAAAACATCACTTCTGCAGGGTCCGTATCTTACAAGATAATGAGCCCTCTGGAACATGCTCCAGACCAGCACAAAATGTACCCTTAGAGTTTCAACTAATTGTTGGAAAACACATTTTAATGCATATTAAAACCTTAAAAATTCACCCTTAATATTCAAGATCCAGCTTAGGGCTAATGTAAAATTTCTCACCGCTGCACTTTTCCTGATAAGAATATGTAAGATTTACATGGTTTGAAATAAGTAAGAATAATACAAATATGGAAAAATCCTCAGCTTCTTTAGATGTGTGTTTATTTGCTCTAGGCAAACATTTAAACTGTACATTAAAAACAGACCTGTCATAAGGACAAACACAGAAGTTACAGATTCAGCACTTCGGCATAGGCAGTGTGATATTTCAGACTCATAGAAATTAATGGCAGTATATAAAATGACTCATACATTTTGACATCATCTGCTCACAGAGGAGGCATCTCTAAGATGCAAAGGACTTGAACTCCAGTCACCCTAGGAGTCTATCCACAGTGTGAAAAATCCAGAGCTGCTGAAAGCTCTGTCTTGTCAAAATCAGCAGAGTTTAGTATGACTAAACTGACTGTTATATCTGGGTGGGAGCATAAAGAGAAGGCAGGTACAAGTCAAATAGTAATAATTCTAACCAAAAATGTAACTACAATTAGCAAACATAATGAAAAAGTTCCCCAAATGCTTCATAAGATGAACTTTAAAGATGTTTTGATGTTATTATCAGTATATCTGAAAATCTAAAGAACATTACCACTGCATAGAAGTTAAATGAAAAGCCAATTTTGTAAGGTTATTAAATATATATTTTTAAGGCTGTTAAATGTTTAATACCTCTGCAAAGTATTTTCTTTGCATTTATTTTTAAGTGCTGGATAAGGTCTGCATTTAGAACATGTATTGCTTAATGTACCCTTTGGTTGATGTAGCACCTTTAATCTCAAAATATTTTAGCTATGTTACAAATATCTTACCAAGCTGCAAAAATAAGAAATCACCCAGCCATCCTTAGCAGTAACTAGAATATCATAAGTTTGATTTCCTTTATCTGTAAGATCAAGGAATGAAATGACAGCAAACTAGCTTTATGTTTATCAATCTTGTTTGAAATTATCTACCACATATCACCCATAGAACTACTAGCTACACAATTTAAGCAATAGTTGCAAATGCTCAGGCATCATGAGAGATCCCACCACTTTAAGACATGAGAACATCTTTATGCAGTACAAATAAGTGAAAAAGAATGTAAACATTGATTTGAAGATAATATTGAACAGCAAAGACAAATAAGATTGTGGCAATTTAATGTTATTAAAATAGACATATATCTTTAGAATATTTGGGGAAAATTTATGTTCTATTTTCTCCTGCAGTAAAAAGAAAAATGAAGGTAGTGGTTTTCAGATACTGAAGGCCTGCCTGTGGCTCATTATCCAATTAATTGATATGAGTTAGCTAAATGACAGCTAGTTGCTCCACAAAAGCTAGTAGTATATCACAATAAGATCAGTGCAGAGGTCTTTCCTTTTGAACCTTCGAAACATATTAAAAGATATTTGTCTCTTCACTTTCAGAAAAATAAGCATTTAAAAAAGGGATGAGAAGTAATTCATATTCCGAAACTCACTGAGAAGATTACAGGTGTTACAGTAGCAGTGGAGAGTTTCCTTGCAAAAGCATGACAGAACTTTTTCATCCAGACCCTCTTCCGTGAAAAGGATAAGATCTCTCATACCTATTATCTCACATGTCTCTCCCCTATCTTCCTCAAGGAACAAGAAGACAGCTTGGTAGCTCTGTTCTTCCATTCCCTCTCACCACTGCACCTGCTGCATCCACTTGAAAACGTTCTGCCATCCAAGGTGCTTCTTTTCACACTGAGACAGGAATGGCATTCAGGACAGCTCAATAAATCTTGTTAGTTTCTTATGAAATTACATGGGATAACTGCTTTTTAAGGCCTTGCAAGAATCCTGCTTTGGCTTTGTGCAAATGTAGGATAGCACAGGGAATGTCACAGGGCGTAAAATACACAACTGGACAACTAGGGAGAACTGAATCTGAATTCATTTTATTAGGAGCCAAGTTAGAGATTTAACGCCAGGTGATGCAGAAAATAAATGTAAATAACCCCCCTTCAGTTTGGATCTAAGCATCAATGCTGACTAAACTGCAGGGTTAAAATCTGCTCTTAAGAGCAATAATCCCATAAAAGCTCTAACTAAACTCTTAAGTGTGAACTCTGCTGCAATGAGGAATGCACAGAAGTTTCCATTATGTGAAAAAGAAAAAAGCACAGCTTTTCTAACCACTGAGATGCTTCTCACACTTTTTCATTTTAGTGGTTTGTTTTCCACTGTCCTCCCTCCTGTCACCTCAGACAATGGCAGCTCAAGTGGACAATACAAGCAGATGCAATATTTCTGTTCATCTCACTCCTCCCTCATTTTTTATTTTTGTTGCTGTAGTTTTACATGCATCAAAATGAGAATTTTGCCCAAGATGCTGCCTGTGTGAAACAGCCTGTGTCACTCAGAGATTCTGAGCACCAGGTATTCACTGATGGCTCTCAAGTAGATCCTGAAGTGGCAGCCAAGAATTTACAGCTGAGGGAGCTGAGGCTGTTTAGTCTGGAGAAAAGGAGGCTGAGAGAGACCTTATCACTCTCTAAAACTGCCTGAAAACAGGCTGCAGCAAGGTGGGAGCCAGTCCTGGGTAAGAAGCAATAGCATGAGAGGAAATGCCTCCGTTTGCACTGGGTGAGGTTTAGAATGGATATTAAGAAAAATTTCTTCACTGAAAAGGTTGCCAAGTACTAGAACAGGCTGCCCAAGGAAGTGGTTGTGTCACCATCCCTGGAGGGATTTAAAAGATGTGTAGATATGGCACACAGGAGCATGGTTTAGTGGTGACCTTGGCAGTGTTAGACCTTAGAGGACTTCTCCATCCTAATGGTTCTGTGATTCTATTTTTCCAAAATATTGCACATCAGCAGAAAAAAAACAAGTCTCAGCTTTTCACTTCCAAATGTTAGCTAAGAAAGGGTTTAACCCTGGAGACATTTTCAGGATATTATTTCAGAGCCTTTGCACAATTTAATCAGAAGAAGTTTTAAACTCTGATTGTGCAATTAAACACAATATACTCTTGCCATTGCCATTTATCACACTGCTACCATTTCAAGTAATCTGGCCAACAAAACTGTCTGGTAACTAAGAGTGAAGAAATAAGGATAATGTTCTGTAGGAAAGCAGGTCTATCCAACAATTTACAGTTCTAAAAATACCCTTGGGACTTGTTCTGATACCTTGTAATTATGCACACATACCCTGATTTATGGTCCATGTCTCCCAGCTCAAAGTAGTATGCACTCTGTTTCATATCTTGCCCTATTTATGTGTAAAATACTTGAGTCTGTAAAGCCATAAAAGAGAGGACAGGCTCATTGCACATGTTACTATTGATTTCATATGAGCATAGGCATAATCTAATGATCCTTTCCAACTAAGGACAAATATGCACAATTTAGCCTTAAACATATTCACTGTCAGATGATTTCAACTGCTTCTTTTGAGAAATATACCTGCGATGTTGAAGATCTCTGTTGTCCAGACTCCTCCTTAAGAATGCAGAGAGTGTAGCAAAGGAGACAAAGATGTCCAAACTGGAAAAGGGATAAGAAATATTGAAGCAGAAACAGATCTGCTTCAGGCCAAACTTGTGAATTCATGTTCCACAACTTTCCCCTGCTTCTCTCTACCTCCACATGACCTGCTCTCTCACTGAACACCTACAGTAATTAATGAAGAAATGAGAATCTACCTTGTCCAAGTGAGTAGTACTAGCAAAGAGAGAGGTGGTTGATAGGAAAATTAAGTATTATACCATAACAATTACTGGAAGTATTCTAAATACTAGGTATAAGCAGGTCCATTTCAAAAGAAGAAGGGATAACCTGGCTTAGAAAAAGAGATCTGATTTTCATTCCCCGTGTCTGCTCTGCTACCCTCGACCACTGGCATGTGGCTGAAATCCTCTCTTTGGAGATAGACAGCAAAGGAGTCACCAAACATTTATTTGCTAGTTGGTTGTTTTGCTTTCTTGGCTTTGTTTTGGTATGGGATTTTTTTTTTTTTTTAATTTTCCACCAGTTTGAAAATAAGACAGCACATGCAGTTTTAGTGTTGTAATGTGTTTCTGCCACATTTTACATGCTAATCTTTAAGAAAGGAAATGTAGTAAGTGCAGTGGAGTTGCCTTAGCTGCTGTCTGTACAAGGAAAAGCTGGAGTCTGCATGTGCTAACAAGGGATACAAAGACCATAGCAGGGAGAAGGGTCTTCAAATAACTGGACT
Organism: Cettia cetti; assembly: GCA_013401135.1. Taxonomy (NCBI): domain Eukaryota; kingdom Metazoa; phylum Chordata; class Aves; order Passeriformes; family Sylviidae; genus Cettia; species Cettia cetti. Next base: position 58,495 of record VZUI01048205.1, on the reverse strand, counting down.
GGGGTCATTAAAAATCTGATTACTTTTTTTTCCTAACATATCTTAAAACTTTTTTACTGTTGGATGCATATTTATTCACACCTTTTGCACAAAGGAAGACAGTTTTGCAGTTCTTAAAATAATTTTGAAAAAGGACTCTGTCAACATAAGGTCCAGTTTATCCACTAAATAACTCCAAGATTTTCTGACTACTTTTTCAAAATCAATTTAACTTGTAGGTTGAATTAAGCCTTATTTCATTTCACAACACAGCTTCAATTTTGTGTTTGTCAGTTCTGACAACTCTATGCCCGTTTCCTACTTGTATGGATACAATTTAATATGCTCTAATGTACTAATAATAAACATGCATTATTAACAATCCCTGCAACAACTCCCAAGAAAATGCTACAACCCAAACCTGAAAGTGACATAATATTATTTTCATTTATTTATTTTTGTATTCAACTACATCTACTACATATCTTTTATGCTCCTCTTAGTGGTAGTTCCACCAAGTTTTCTTACATTACAGTAGAACTACTTTTTTCTTATTCAGATTCAACTAAGTTTTTTATCTTCATTCTGGAAATGGTGAGTGAATTACGAAGTGTCTCAAAAGAATATTTTACCCCACACGTGCAGAAACCACAAAATTTAAGGAAAAGGAGCAGCCCAGGGAAAGGTTTAAGGAGTTCTCATGGTTTTTCAGCAAGTTCAGATGGACAGCTATGCAGTCAATTTTGTGAATAACCTAACCAAATAAAACCAAGTGACACTTGTATTTAATTAACTCTTTCAGGAACAATCTAATCTGCATATATCTCACTTTCCATACTTTAAACTTTTTTTTTTTTTTAGTCAAAGGAGGTTTTCTTTTCATGACCTCTTTTACAAATCTTTTATGAACAGTTCCACTAACCATGTTTATTAGCTTTTTCCTTCTCTTTTTTCTCCCTTTTTTTAAGGGTATCTGCATTCCTTCTAAAATACGATTATTTTTCTTGTCACTCAGCTAACATTTTTAGTGTTCCCTATTTCAAAGGGCCTGTATGTTTAAACCAGTAAGGGCTCTGGTGCACAATCATGCATCAGATGTAGTCTAGAAATAGTTTTATCCATCCAATTTCAATTAGGTGCTGTGACAGTAAGGAGCAAAACTAGACTCCTTAAGACAGAATCCAACATTTTAATGACAATCAATACCTCCTTCCTTCTATGTGTGAGGTCTCTGATTATTACTAATCTTGATCCTTGGGAAGCTGAACACTGGATGGGGTAAAGGACTAGACTGCACCTCTGCTGCCAATGCGCTGAACAGAATGAACTGAGGGCAGGAAAACAGGAGTGGAACTCCTACATTTTAATTATCTCAGAGAGACTAGGCCATGAAAATAAAGTTCTTATCAACATACTTCCAACAAATTGATAAACCAAGTGCACAATAACTTCTTTTAAAACTTAATAAAAAATTAGAGGACAGAAAGAGACAGACTGTTCATAAAAGCAGACAAGAGAGTTTAATTTTTTGGTTTTCATGCAATTTTCTTACGAGATTCTCATCAGAAGAGAAGAAATTAGCCAAGAAATTCTTGAACTATTTACTTACATGGAACAACGGAGATATCACAAAAACAGTTCTACATATAAATATTTTAAAACTTTCCTTGGTGCATCTGAAAACCCACCTACAAATAAGAAAGGTAGAAGCAAACTTAAGCAGTGAAGCTATTGCACGCATCCTAACAGCCTAAAAATAACCAATGAAAGCTTCTACAGCAAATCAAATACACAAAATAAGCTATCACCATGTTAAAAACTAGTATTTTAACAGTGATATTTTATAGGAAAAGTCAAAGTAACAAGAGCCCTGATTGAGAAAATAGAGACTGTAATGGCATTGCTACTTTCTAGCCATCTGGATCCACAGAGATATTTAATACTGCTAAGAATTAGGGCTTAACACAGAAACTAGAAGGATAAAAGAGAGAAAGATGGACATAAGAAAGTCATTTAGCCTCAACAGCCCAAAACTGTCAGGAGTCTACCATTTTTAGCTTGTAAGATAGAGCACATATTTAGCATCTGAAAAGTCTGGATTTTGTAATAAGCACCAGACTCAATCTTAATGTGCAAAGGATACAGCCTCTTTGTAAGACATTCAATAACATCATACTTGATCATATAAGAAGAGCCATTTAGACTTCACATATTGAGCAATGGCTCATCTACAAAATATCAGTGTATAGAAAAAGCAAAAGAACATATTACAAAAGGATATCCAGTCCTCCTGATAAGACTTTAAAGCAATATATAATATACCCTGGATTAATATCATATTAATAGCTGTGGCAAACTCATACCCTTCCCATTTCAATAGCCTGAGCCAAATAGGGAATGCATCTGGCTATCTTTTCAGTAATTCTACTTTTTAAGTGTTATATTGAATCAGGTCAAGCAGAACCCAAGATACTTTATTTCAAGGCTATTTCAACGGTTAGAGCAGCAATTTAAATAGAAAGCGAGAGTGGTACTGTTCTCTGTACTTTAAACTATTTTAATAGTTTAAATCAATGAAAGTTATTGAAACTGGTTTCCAGAAACGAACTTGGATCATGCACAAATGTGCTGTTTCAATACAGAATAAGATCAGCAGTGCAGAAATGAATTACATTAAAAAGCAAAAATATGCTAAATCAGACAAAGATTTCAAACTCCAATACATCACAGGTGATTCTCCAGTAGCATATGTTTCCACCCAGAATACACCTATTGCACTCAGAAAGTAGAAAATGAAAAGAAATGCTAATCCACACAACAATTGCAGCTTCACAGAAGCAGTGAAGTGACACAAGGGCTTCAGTTGTGTCCTTAAAAGAGGCATTGGGGCAAAATGAGATATAGCAGGATGCAAAGGGACTAGGTGAGTGACTCAAAGATAGGCTCCCACCTTCTTCTCTGCCCTGCTGTCCATGCTCCAGGAAATAGATGCCTTTGGCATCACTAGAGTACATGTAGGAAAATATATTTGAGAAACTAAGGCACTAGAGTTTACATGGTGGTGCTTCAAAGCATGATGTTTCTAAAATCATTCTCTCATTCTCTTTTCTATTTCTTTTCATAATCACAGACCCATGAAGGAAAGACCTTGCTGATGAAGCAGTTTCTCTGCTGAGATGTGCTATTGGCATAGAGGTGACAAAATTATACTAAATTAGAATAGAAGGCTTAGAAGTTACCCTCATTTAAATACAAAAGCATACACACTCACAGTGGAAGAGCAAATAAACAGAAAATAAAAATGTAAGTAACAGCAATTTTTTTTTGGCTGCAGTAAGAGTCATGTTGATGCACTCCTTGCCTAGTGCTCCCAGGCTGGACTACTTCATCATTACATGGGAGGAACAGAAGGAGCTGGTAAGCCAAGCATCCCTTGTGCTTGTACTCTTCCAGCAGTGCTCAGAAGCTGGCGAGCTGCAGCGCCCACTGCCCAGCACCACACAGCAGAGCCATACTGTCCAGAGCCACTCCAACACATCCCTGGAGAGCATGTGCCTGCAGCAAACCTCAGCCACAGATCCACCACAGATTGCAGACTTTCAGTACCCACATCTTATATTTAAAAACAGAACTTTAATGCTCACAACCTACATCAACTTACTTTGGCAATGCTAAGGTTTTCATCACAAAAGTTTAGGAGGTCCCAAAATCTCCTCATCCATCAGGCATGCCCGGAAACACCTCAATTCCAACAGGTCTGCGAAATTCACATCTTCGAGGCCTGAGCTTCATCAGGAACTGCAAAGAGTTACTCCCCCTAACATTTTGCCTGAGGATATCAGTCCAGGCAGTACTTTAACCTCAACAGGTTCCATGCAAGAATGCATCAGCAAAGACTTTCCTCAAAATCAATTGTCATCACTGTGACTAATCCCACACTCTTCCAAACAGACCTTCTCAGCTAGTATGTACAGAAATCAGTCTCCTATTCCAGGAAAGTGCAATGAACATAAAAGGTGGGGCAAGAACCTGACCAGATATTGCAATTACTCACATCCTGGCTGTAAAGTCCCCTTACAAACCCACATCCAGCTTCACCTGCAGCTCATTCTGTGTCTGGAGTGAAGGAAAGGGGAACAATTATACTATCTCAAATCACCATTATTGTTTCAATGATTGCATTAGCATTCTCAAAGCATAAACCACCCACAAAACATTTGAGGCAGACATCTAATGATGGATTTTCCCAACAGAGAAAGCAATTCCTCTAAGCAATAAAACAGTCTGTGAGAAATCCTGTAGTCATAAATCTAGTATTTCTCATTACAAAATTTACATCAGCCACAAAGTGATTACTTCTAAAATTACAAACCCATGTGGGCAGAAATATTAGTGGGTTACCAATTGCCATTCTCATGAGTCATGAGAAAAGCAGTTCAAGTCCTAATGGTCTTGTAAAAAACAAAATATCAAAAGAATTAATTGCCTTATTATAGACAGAAAGTTTAGGGCATCCACATAATAAGCATCTAGGCATCAAAATACAAAGGCTAGCAGTAAGTTCCCATCAGAACTTTCAAAGGTTACACAGGAATATCCAAGCAATGTAGGCTTGACACAACTTTTCCACGGATGTCCACAAAAGCACAAAAGCCTTCAAACCTCCCCAGCATTTCCCACATGGGAGCAGGTAATGTGCAGAAAGGAAAGAGAGGGAAGAGAGAGAGAAGGGGAAGCATCCAAGGCCTTCCACTCTTGCAGAGCACAGGCAGTGCCTTCAGTTCCCCAGGGGCAGGGCAGCACTGGGCGGGTGCTGGAGGCACGTAGGACGTGCAGCACTCGGGCAGGTCCCATTCCACAGCAGCAGAGAGGGGCAAGGGAGCAAGTGGGACCATGCCTGAATGAGTTCTTCCCAGCTTGCTTGATGCTGAAACACATATATCCCAGGACTTGTCAGGGAGCTGACATGTCCCTCAGTTTGAGCATAACTATCCCACAAAAATACTTTGGCTAATCTTTCTCTTCTTGCAGCCTTCTCGTCCCTGGGTTCTGCAGCAACCTAAAGGGCTTAGGGACCACTGAGATTAAACCAAACACAGTTTATTAGAAAAAGCATGTCCTCCAACACCATGCTTGGGAATAGATTCAAAAATAAAATAAAATTTGTTTAATTCATCTGGACTCATGCTTCACATACACTAAGAAACTTTTCTAGTTTAACTGCAGAGAAAGCAGAAGAGAGATGCTTTCAATCAGAAATACTCAACTGTAAAATACATTTCCACACAGCTAGTTAAGCATGGGATGTGATATTGGTTTTGACTGCTCACAGAAATGGAGGGAAAGGGGAAACAAAAGAAAAGAAGAAGCGGGGAAAAAGGAGGAAAGAGAACCACAGCTAAAACCAAGGATCTATAACAATGCATTCCTTCCACTTAACAAGGCCACTGCTCCAGTGACAGGCAGAAGATTACCTTGACCAAGTTCCACGGCAGAAAAAACTTTGCTGTGGAGCACTGGCACCATCCCCTGCTGTTAAGCTCAGCTGTTTAGCTGGTAAGAGGCAACCCAGGAAGGAGCAGAGAGACCAGGTCCCTTCCTGGGCAGCAGCAGTGGAAGGGTGGTTCCAGTTGGGAGGCACAGGTGAGGGAGAGGGGAGGCCAGGTGGGATGCTCAGCTGAAGACAAGGCTACAGCACAAGCCTCTTTCAACCAACCTGGACATCTCAGAGGTTTTTGTTCAGCATCTTGAATACCCAAGATTTGGAGGTGGCTGTTCTTCCTGGACCCTGGGAGCTTGACTGAGACCAGCCTGAACACACATTGGGCAGCCTCAGCTCACCACAGTCCTGTGAATAGTTACAGTATTTTATTTTCCTGCAAGCCTGATCACTGGCTATGGCACTACTTGCCTTATACAGCATCTTGCAACATTTATTACAAGCAAGGTAACAGTAGCAAAAAAGCCTGCAAATATATGCTTGCAAATTAAATTAAGTTTTATTACAAACAAACTAAAAGAATAATTCACACAATTTATTATCTCATCTTCACCATACCCCATATGCACTTCATTTTAACTATTGCAGGATCACATAGCCTGATCACATACTCCATGTTTATGAGAAAATTATTTCTAAACTATTTTTATTCCTTATCATCTAATGAAAAAATATTCAACATGTTCATGCTTTCTGCCCTAATAACATACTTGAAATTTATAGGGTTGTATGATGCTATCTCAGTGTGCCTCTAGCTTTTTGACCTTTGATCTGTTGGTGCCACTTTAGTAGATGATAACTGCATACCAGCTCAAAATATTGGCCTAGTAAAAATCTCACTTCAGTGTTCCCATAATGCATTTCACCACTAAAGGGTAAATATGTATTTCCTGCCTATTTTCTATTTCACTTGATATTCATATAAGGAACTGTTCTTGTAGCTGGTTTTATATCCACCACTAACCATGGTATCACTTGTTCACAATTCATTACAAAAATGCTTTATTTGGAAAGAAAACAATGTTAGCTAGAGATGGATAAAAATAATTGGACATATTATGCATAATTCAGCTTCAGTTCTAATATTTAAAACCCAACATCAGTCAGATTTACTCCAATCTGGGGCTGATGTCTACTGACCAGCACAGAGGGGCAAGTATTCTCCTCCTTCCTGATGGGAAAGATGCTCCACTCCTTATGTGGTCGGCAGCTTGCAGAAAAGATAATCGAGATACTGTTAAACTCCATATAAAATTTTTCCTTTTATTTCCTTACTATTATGAAACACATTTCATTACAACCCCAAACCAGAAAATTCCACTTTTCACGGAGCAAATGTACCTTCAGCAGAAGCCAAACTACCTTCCCTGCGCTGTTAATCCAGCAGGACATGACATCACCGATGATCAAGATCAGTCACCACCACATGAAATTGCTTTCTACCTCTTTTAAAAAGAAGCTTAAAGATGAAGAATTATTTTTGATATAAAATTTAAAGCATTTCATCTTGAAACTGTCAAAATGAAAACTTCCAATTTCCTGGATTGTTTATTAAAATCTCAAAATAGTTTCACTATTTTTCAAAGCCTGATCCAGCAGGGAAAGAACTGAGAAGCAAAACTGTTCATTAGATTAAACTATAGTTCTCATACATTCCCACTCCTTCTCCATTCCAATTAAAAATAAATATATATATATTCTTGTATTTTTGGGAACACACTAGCACATATGTGGTGAAAACACTATTTCACTCCAAATCTTTCAGAATTCCTTTTGAGCATTTCCATTACAGATTTTAATGAAGAATTGAATTTGGTAATAAACTATTAAAATTAATTAGAGCAATTAGTCAGGATAGGGGAACTCAGAGAAGCATATTTTTCCAGAGAACAAGGATCCATTTTCACACAATGAATTCCCCAACTAAGAGACTGAACCAACATCAACAGCATCTGGCCCACTGCATAACTGGTCACCCTTCAGATCGCAGTCATGAGACCAAATTGTGAAATTAAACTCTTACACCAAATCAAACAATGTACTTCAGCTGAGAGACTTCTTACCATATTGCCAGAGCATGAATCCTGTGCCTACAGCATCTCTCAGTGTGCAAACTCACCCTCCAAGTGTCTTCCTCAGGCTCCTGTCCTCAAACTTGAGGGCATAGTTTATACCTGGCATCCCATGCAATTTCAACATATGCTTCCTCCAAATTCTGCTAATGTTTCAAATCTGATTTATAAACCACTGTTTTAAGAGGTACATGACAGAGGTGAACAAACAGGTGCTGCTACTTTGGTTTCAAGGATGCACAATTTACGGGTTGCTTTCACATGAGCTTTTCCAGGGATCTGTCCTCAAGCTTGTGAAACAAAAATTTCCTAAGTAGTCTAGAAATAGAATGAATAGGGATGTGAATGTGCTTACTGGAAATATTCCTTTCCTTACAACACCCAAAAACTTAGAAACAACAAAACACTGCAACAGAAACTTACTGAGTAACTGGGTGCTAGATACAAAACCAGGTTAAATAATAAAAAAAAAAAAAAAATAGGTGATATGTATGGAGCAGGAGATGTAGGAAGAGGAAAAGGATTTTTCATAAACCTAGATGTGGTCAGGGCTGATTGTCTACAATCAGAAGAGAGGCTTTGGGGTCACACTGAATAACTGAATTGTCAAATGCTTAATTGTCAAAACTTCAGGACTATTCCAAAATTTCTGTAGCAGTCAAAAAGCATATTAGAAATTATTAGGAAAGGAGCAGAGAACAGAGAAGAAAATATCTTAGCATATCTGCACAAAAAATGTAATATTTGCTGCTTGAATTATTCTGTATATTTCCACTTTGCCAGGTACTTCACCTAGAAGGTATAAGAGGAAAGATAAAAGGTGGGAAACAAATTCTGTCTGCAGTATGATGAGATAGACCACAATGCCTCAGCCAGGGCAAAGACAACAGTGATGACAGACATGTATTCAAAGGCAGGTGACAGAGACTGTGGGAGGGAAATCACTGCTCACCGTCTCTTCCAGCACAAGAACAAGGGTCAAAAAGAAAAACTGGTAATATCAAGAGATGTCACTTCATCCACTGAGTAACTATATTGAGGGAACTGTCTGCTAGGGAAATTAGGTGATAAAGATTTATCTAATTTGGGGAAGTCTGGAGAAAATTTATCAAGAGCTGTTTCATGTAAAGATGTCCTTCTGGCTGAGAAAGTCCGGAGCAAGTTGTAAGACCCTCCCACAGCCTTTGTTGGGGGATTTTGTAACATATACCAGGGAAGTAATCCTACACTCTTGAAACATTCTTTGCTGTTTTTAGGTATCATCTATTTGAGACAGACAAGGCCGGACATACCAGGGGTTTTTGTTACAACAGTATCTAGGTTTTTTAATACAACACTTCTATGTAGTCAGAAAAACTAATTTCAAAAATGTTCACTCTAGCTCACCCTTCCTCTGCACACAAGAATAAATAAAACCTTTCATTATAAAACCCACTGCAGTCAGGCTGATGCTGTGACTTCGGGAAGTTCAACCTGCTTTGGAAAGGGAAGCAAAGAACATTAGCAAGAAGGAAACACTGGTAATCAGGAATGGGGATGGCAGGCTGATGAAGCCCTGGTGTCTTCACCACCCACAAGCTCCAGAAAAGGAGGCCCCATGGTCACAGCCTGGTGCTTCACTGCCACTCTCAGCATGGCTGCATAGGAGTTGTTCTTCACATGCTGCTCTTTGAGGGAAGTTTTATCGGGATAGTTTAGACAGTAACATTCACCAACAGAAACATATAAGTTGTTTTTGCTGAAAGAAGAGGTTGGATATGATATGGGCTGTTTGAGAACCAACAGTGGATGAAATATCTATGGAAATATTTGGAAGCGTATTGTTTTGGTTTTACCTCAGATAATGTTTTCATACACTTTTTGAGTGCCTTGCACACTCAAAATTAGGTACAGATATAAATTATATGTATCTGACAGTGAAAGCTTGAAAGCATTTTGGATCATCAGGGCATTTATACCTACTTTGATTTATTTAAAAATAATTTAACTGTACTAGCTACACAGTATGACTAAATAGATATATTAGTCGGGAAAAAAAATTATTCTTCCCAGATAAGACTACTGCTACAAAATTTTCACAGTGAGAAATTTTAAAAACTGCCATGGGGTTGTTGGTTGGATTTTATTGCCAGTGAAATATATATTGTTGTGTCATGTCATAAACAGAAGACTGAAGCACCCTTTTTAAATCCTCAGCGCTGCTGACACTTCCAACAAGTACTTCTGTATTGGTTTTGGTCTTATCTGTTTCTAACAGACAGCCTCATGCCTTGGAAATCTGACCTGAAAGAAAAATTCAGCCCCAAGTATCTGCTGTCAATTGTGCAGAAAATAGGAGATGACAGCAAAGTCACTCCTGCATGCCAAATTAGATCTCTTTCCAACATCTTCTAATGTTATTATTAGCACTCAAATACACTGTGTCAAAATGTGTCTGTATAGGGAGATGGACCAGGCAACATCAAATTTATCTCTTAGTCAATATGACAAGCTGGTTTTGATTCAGACTTCTGAATAGCAGAGACTCTTAGGAAAAAATATCTGGTCCATCATGAAGGTTTGTTTACAAATATGAAAATTATAATAGATGGAAACAGGAAAAAACTGTATTATGCAGTTTCATTGGATTTCTAGAATCAATAGTGTAATAGGAGTTAAAATTATCAGTTTGAGCCTTAGGTTCTATGCTCCAAATAGTCAATGGTGCAATGCAAAGAGTTACAACAAGATCATCTTCAAGACTGCTTCAGAGATAGTCCTAACAGAAAATACTCATTCTAAAGCAACCACATAAATGTGAATTTAAGTGTACCAGATGGTTTTAGAACAATATTCAAAGGACTGAAAAGGGAACCACATCTGCAAAGATTAAATTCCAGTAATTTGTTCACGGTTTTGTTTCTGACTAAATGTTCCCAAATAAAAGTGAACACCCAGACACAAAAGGCACTTAACCACTGACAGAAAACAATTCCTGGAAGATCAAAGTGTTTCCCTGTAGCACTGAGAAGAAAAAAGAGTGTATCATCTAAATACAGTGCCAGTGCTTAACATATAGCAAAAACAGTAGACATTACAGTGCCATACCCTTCATCTGTACAGCGAAGTTCAGGAGGTTAACAGAAGAAATTAAATAAACCACAATGAAAAAGATTAGGAGTCTCATACACGTGGGACTATTAACTAACCTAAAGAGAAGTGAAGACTACTTAATTCCACTGAATAAATGGATATTGATAAACTTCACCTATTCTAATTAGCAAGATTCTTCCTGTTATTTCATCTTTATATGACTTCTTAACACCCATTTCATTCCACCCACGGCCAGACAATTATTATTTCCTAGGGAAAACGGAGTTCTGTACCTTCTCATTAAACTTGGATGACTCTTAAAAAATGTTTAGGATTGTTTAAATACTTTGTGTTTGGTTCTTAGTGAGCATGGGAAGTGACTGTAAGTCATTTATACTTACCATTCACAAGAGAGGTGATCATATTCTGCCTTCTGATCTGGGCTCACAGATCCATAACTAGCACGTGGTATGTACTGAAAATGCTTAGAAAAAAACTACAATAATAACCAAAGCAGTAGAAACTCTTGCAGTCCTTAATAAGATTTAATCCTGTATAACAAGAGAAAGTTTGTGCAAATCTTAGCATTCTAATTTCTTAACTGCTTAAAACACAGGAAGTTAACCATGATCAATGCATACTTTAATGCAAAGTATCTCATTACCTTTCCAGAAGTGAATTTTACTGTTTCCTATGTTAATTGCAAGTACTTTGAAGTGAATTTCAGAATACAACTTTAACACAGATTTTAATCATCTCATTACCATAAAATGTATAGACACAGTTTCTCATACCACAAAATGGTGCTCCTTAATAGAGAAGCATGGTATCATTTCATTTTCTGTGTATACACTCTATACATGATACACCAACTTTTGCCAGCTACATCAAAATGAACTCTTATGTGCTCAGCTCACTGCCAAATTAAGACTGAGCAAAAGACATAAACAGATGAGATGTTTACTCATAACCTTTCTCCCTTTCCCTTTTCCCAATAGCCTGCATGCAAGCAAAATTTTATCCTTATGCTGCTTCCAAGGTTTAAAGTTTTGACTGTTTGTCCATTTCTATGAAAAGAGTAAACCCCCTGCTGGTTTATATGAAAGGAAAGAGAGGCACAGGCCATTTCCCCAGCTCTGCCACCTCCCTCCACCTCAAAGTCAAAAAAACTTGGTATTTTTTTAATCTCATCACAGAAGAATAAATCCAATGAAGCCTGCCTCCACACCAACAGACTAGAAGAGAGAAGTCAATATCAAACATATTTTGGGGAAGGAAGCAGGGGCAAAAGGCATAAGGACAAACATTGGCTACGGTTACTGCCACTCAATTAAGTCTTTCCAGGCTGTAAAATCTTCAGGATAATCAATTAACTCTGAATCACAGGAAGAAGCTAGCAGTCTTGCTCCATATCTCAGCTGCCAACTGATACATCTTACACGAGTCTGCAGACTGGTGTTCCTCCAACAGATGTACCAAAGAAGATCAAAGATTTTTGAAAAGAAACTGTAACAAGATGTTGGTATAAGCAAGGTCACCACCGTAGTCAAAGATGAATGCAGCAAACAAGGTATTGTTTTTAAAGCAGCTCTTTACAGAGACTGAGCAGGGGCCATGTACTATTCACAACCACAAGAGCACAGCACCACAGTTCAAAAGAAAGTGATGGTAGCAAGCAGCCTTGCATTTAGGAAGGAGAAAAGCCAGAAATTACTGAGTGGATGTCACTGTTTCTTGCTGCTCCTGTCAGGGAGAACTTGAGCACCCCCTGACTCAGTTTAGCAGCTGCCTCCCTGTGGTCAGAGCAGAGCTGGGGTTTCAATTGCTCAACTTTGGTCTCTTGATAGGGGATGGAAGAGATTTTTTTAGCAGATGGACAAGTACAGGGAAAATGATGGTGGGGAAATACCTGGAAATTCAATTCTAGCAGGGATGACATAACACATATCCAACACAAGTCATCATTTGTCAGAGCCTCTGCCCCAAGCAACCCAATCTCTAAATAGATACAGGAGAAAGCTTTGTCAAGTACTTCTCAAATGCACTAATAAGGAGGCAGCCAAATTAATCCGTATTCCTAAATTTCTCTTCTATATTCCCAAAAACAGAATTAAAAAGAAAAAAAAAATCCTAGAAGTCTAGACCACATGATTTTAAGCCTATTAGACCTTTCCTGAAAGAGACAGATAGTTGTCAGGGCTATACAGTTAATCCCAGAAATCAGCTGCATATGTTTTTTATTTCTCAAAATTAGTTTCTAAGTTATGAATGAGATGAAAGTCACCTTCTTCCTGTCTCCGCCAAGTAAACAACAGTAACACAAGAAACCAGGGAAAAAAAAGTAAAATTGAAGAATCAGGTGACTAAAATTGTTGAAAGATTATAACAGTGTTCATAAAAATGTAATACTTAACATCAAAATGCAACCTCCAGCCTCCTCCTGCACATGAAGAAACCAACAGGTAGAAATGGTGATAGGGCATAAAGTAAAAGGTGAGAAAAAAGCACATGATGAATCACTAAGTTACCACAGATGAAGTAACAGATACACTATTTACCAAACATGTCTCCACACAAAGCTCTTGACATTTAAGTCTGGCTTACAAATACCTCCTGGAGCTTTAGTCACAATTACCCTACCAGTAGCTTTACAACCCTGTGCACAAGACAAACAAAGTTGGCATGGTCTGTGGACCAGAAGAAATTAACTGAATAAACTTCAGTCACTAATATTGGTGTTTTTGCCTGCCTCTAAACCCAGTGACACAGAATGCCAAACACAGGAGGCAGCCACATCACATCATCTCCTCACCCATCGCAACCCAAATCCACTTTCTGACTGGATCATCTAACAAAATCAGAAAAAAAGAAAGAGAAAGAATCAAGGAAAAGAACACGAATTACCCAATATCTCTTAAAAAATTATCAAGTCTAGCAAGTAAATAATGAAGTCAAAGGAACCCATGTGGGTACTAATCTACAAGTACTTGATCTTCAACAAGTCACACAGATCTCTAATTTAATAAACCAACTGTAATGATACATAACATGTGTGCAAGCTTCCCTCAGCTGTGCAGCAGAAAAAAGTTTCTAGTTCAAGGAATAAATAGATGCCCTAAAATTATCTCATCAGTCTCTCCTGCAGAGAGGAGCCAGGCCCACTCATGCCATACTACACGAGCAAACAGATTCACAGATAAAAAAAAAGACGGATACCTTAGCACTCCTCACACTATAAATGGCATGAAAATAGTCACCAAATAAAATTAAACAAATCACTTTTTTCCTTTTGTGTGTGTGTCTAGATAAAACATCAAAGCAATCAATAACACTTTTCAGACCATTAAGTTTAATTGATGAGAACATCCATTAACAGAGTAATTTCTGAACCTGTAGATATTAATTATTTTCTTTCAAAACCTATTACTCATTTTTATGACTCGAAGGCTATGGGGCACCCAGGAAAACGGCCATATTAACACTCAATACTTTCTATTTACTCTCTGTTTTACAAAGTATCTTTCAAAGAGCCTTAAAGGTACCAGACAGATCTAACAGCAATGCAGCCATCACACCATCCCCCCAGCACTGCCTATCCTAGCTAACAAACAGTTCTGGCCTCTTACTGACCATAATCAAAGTGCAACTTTAGAGGCTTTACATAAAGGTACCTGGAACATCAGAGATAATATAAAGATCCTATAAGCATTCAGAATCTATGGAGCCTAGTTTTCCATATAATGTATCTTTTTGTACAAGCTCTTAAGTGAATTAACATGCTTTTAGTAAAAGCTAACTTGATTCAAAACATTACAGAGGATACTTTGCTTGCTTTTGGTTAGTTTGGGTTTTAAAAATAAAACTTCAATTTCACTTCACAAAAGCCAAGAGTTTGACTTCTCTGATAGTAGAAAGACTCATGCAAGACAAAAAAATTATACAGCCACAGTTATAAGGAAACCAGGCCCATATGCACCCTCACATTTTGAAATCAGGCAAGTCAGTCAGACCCAGGGTCTGAAAAAACCCTAAAATCAATCTATTTATATTTATTTTTCCACAGAAAAGCCACATTCTAACAGCCAGAGAAGATTATAGACATACTGTTGATGATTTGCCTAAGAATTTTACAGCTAATCACATTAATAAAAGAAACAGCATTCTCTCAATCAAACTTATAACTACTAATGTTAATTTTGCTTTAACAGTTTGCTCATTGTGTGTTTTTTGAGACCCCACATATAATGTTACAAACAAATCACACCACTGCCTAAGGGAGAAAAGGGCAGAAAATTACTACAGCAGAAGTGAATGAAAAGCCCACTTTCTAGCTACAAACTCATATATTTGTGGTCAATATTTAATGGTATTTGTGTAGCAATATTTCTGCAATTAAGTTTATGCACACCGTGCACCATAGTCCCAATGAATCAACACAAATATCACTTTCATTTGCAACAGTTTGATTTCTGAAAAGAACATAAAATTAGCTACAATAAAGCCGGCTGGTGTTTGGGATTTTTTCTTAAAAAGCCATTTAAGGAAGAAACTAGTAGGAAGTATACTTCTCTCAAGTTTGAAGGTCGAGCAGCACAAATTTGTGTTTTGTTTCCCCATTTGTTAGTTAATCAACATATTCACAGAGGACAAACAAACTAAAGACCTACTTTGATAGACCCATTCCCACTTTATGCTTTCTCCCCTTCCCAACCTTCAAAGGTCTCAAAAAGAAATGGCAATAATGGCATTAGTTTCCTCAAAAGTCCTCTTGTCCAGGGACTGAAGGACTCCAGGACTGTGTAAACATTCAGTTTTTCTACCATCCACTTACCTGTGCTAACTTAGTGTTCTCTTCCAACCTCGATGACTGTGCTTCTAGGATCATCCAGTCTGACTGTCAATCCAGCACTACCACTGTAACCACTAAACTATCACCACTGCCAGATCAGAACTGAATTACCCAGTGCTTTAAACACTTCCAGAGTGATGACTCCACCATCTCCTGGGCAACCTGACTACCCTAACAGTGAAAAAAATTCTCTTATCTAATCTGAATCTCCCATCTCAGCTTAAGGCCATTTCCTCTGGTCCTTCCACTGCAGGCATGGCAGAAGAGATCAGTCCCCACCTCACTCCAACCTCCTTCCATGTGGTTGTAGGGAGTGGAGAGGCCCCCTGAGCCTCCTCTCCTCAAGACTAAACAAACCCAGCACCCTCAGCCATTTCCCATCAGACAAGTTTCTGGTTGGTTCACGAGCCTTGTTGCACTTTGCTGGACATGTTCCAGTGTCTCCATGCCTTCTTTAAAGTGAGGGGCCCCAGAACTCAAGGCACAGCCTCACCAGTGCCCAGTACAGGGAGGTGATCACTGCCCTGGTGCTGCTGGCTACATTGCTCTTGATCCTAGAACAGGATGCCATTGTCCTCCTGGGCACACTGCTGGCTCGTATTGAGTTGGCTGTCAACCAACACCCCTAAGTCACTTTCTATCAAACAGCTCTTCTGATAAACCTTGAAGTGAAAGCAGCTTGCTGCATTGTCAAAAATCCAGTGAGAGGTGTGCTTTATCCCCTTTATCCACACAACCACAACAGCCTTACAGCATGGCACTGTGTACAAACTTCCTTTCTCCAGAGCAGCACTGGCTCTTACACAAGAGATTTTAGAACCAGAGACTTGTTTGGGTTGAAAGGGACCTATTAAAGATCATCTAGTCTAATCATTTTGCAATGAGCAGGGATAGCTTCAACTAGATCAACTTGCTTGAAGCCCTGTCCAACCTGATCTTCAGTGTTACCAGGGATGGGGGATCTACCATCGCTCTGGACAACTTGTTCCTGTGTTGCACCAAGCCCTGTAAAAGAAAATCTTGTTTCTATTCTCAGTCTATCCTCTGCTAGTTTAAAACCATTACCCCGTGTCCTATTGCCATGCCCTGCTAAAAGGTCTGTGCCTCTCTTTCTTACAAGACCCCAGTGAGCACAGGAATGTTGCTATGAGGTCTCCCCAGAGACACCTCACATCCAGGCTGAACAATTCCAACTCTCCCTGCCTGTTTTCTTTAGGGAGGTACTCCAGCTCTCTGATCAGCCTCATGGCCTCATCTGTACCTGCTTCAAGAGGTGCATGTCTTTCCTGTGCTGAAGACTTCAAAACTGGATGTAGCACTGCAGGTGGAATCTCCCCAGAGCAGAGGGGCAGAATCTCCTCCCTCAGCCTGCTGGCCACACTGCTTGTGATGCAACCCAGGAGGCAGCTGGCTTTCTGGGCTACAAGCTCACATTACAAGGACCTTGTACTTATGATTAGCCATGTGCTGAATAGTGTTATTCTTTAAAAGGGATGCTATCAGCTCACTAGGTATGGAGGAGATCAGACACACTGGTCGGTAATTCCCAGGTTACCCTCTAGAACCAAATTTATGGACAGGACTTACATTGACAACCCACCTGCTTCCTGCAAGGTTGGGATGCAGCAGCAGCACAGCTTCTCAATACTCACTCCAGGCTGATTTATTTTCTCTGACCCACCTGCTGGAAAACAGACACCACCAATACAAAACACAACAACAACAACAAATACATCACCACACACATAAGAAAAAACTCATATGAAAGATCTTCCCAGCACCTTCAGCAGCAGAGACCAACATCAAGAATTCATTGACTGTCTCTGCCCCAGGCTTTCCACTGAGTGCCCCCAGATACTCCGCTGTTGTCAAGTAGTCCCACTGATCTCCTGGGTTTGATATACTAAGGAGCTTTTTGTCAACAGCTTGAGCATCTTTTGTAAGGCACTTTTCTAATTTTTTATGAGATTTTTAATTTCCTGTTTGTGTTTGACCTGCCATGTTTTAAGGCCTTTCCTCATTTGAGCAGGCTTTCCTGTTTCCAGCAGCTGGCCATTTTGCTACAGTACCCTCCAGTGAGGTTTCTACCTAGTGAGGTAAACTCCCAAGGATGCTTTATATTCTCTTTTTTTACTGTGAGACATATGTGGGGGCTTCTGATAACTTTATTAGAATAACTATATCGTTAATAGCCCTCAGGGTGCTTATAGGCCTTTTAGATAAATTAAGGGTTTGTTGTCCAATTGTCTGCTTGCTCTGCAGATCCCATGCTTAAAATCAAATGACTATGTGCTGCATGTGTTTATTCTGCTCTCTTCAGCTATAGAGCTCAATGTGATCTTACAACCATCACTAATTACCAAGCAGCTCCAGTGCACCACTGGGGAGCACATCCAAAGTAACACCTTTCTGGATGCACCAGGTGTTCTGGGAGGCAGCCACTTTGCACATCTGGATGCATCCTCTCTTTTTCCTATCATAATAAGGCACCAATCCAGTCTCTGCAGGGCACCTGTTGAAATGTCTCACTGTTGCTGCCTGTACTGAATTTGCAGCTTCTCGACTCTCATTTCACATTTCCTGAGCACTATTACAGGTCTGAGCAGGGGGTTGGTAACACAATCTTAGCACTGCATTTTCATTAGAGCACAAGATTGCTGCCCACAGTGGTTCCATGGATCTGCTCTTCTCCCATAATATTTTTTATGCTGTTGTGTTTTACAAAATGCTTCCTGTAGAGCACCATTCCCTTACCCTTACAACTGTATGTCACTCTCATCTTTCCTTTAAAGCTGATAAGGCCTGGAAGCATCGATTACCCTCCTTTCACCAGGTCTGTTTTCCGAAGCTATCATTTCACACCAAATTCCCTCATCTTACATTATAGGCCTTAGAGCTGGTGGGACAGAACTCAAGCTTTTCCTTTCCTTCATCTCTCAATTCAGCTTCTTACTTCCACTGTCAAGTGGCATTTCAGACGTTCTGAGAGGACTCCCTTTCTTCTTTCACTGTGCTCTTCCTTGTCCCCAGCAGGTTTGTTTGGTGTACCTCTGAAAATCAGCCATACTCCCACGGCAACATCTGACATTCCTGTCCCTGAAGATGCCCCTACTACAGGAGCACCTCACTGCAGGAAGACACTGCAGCAGCAGCAGCTGGCAACAGTTGCACCTGAGCAATCGGGCCACTCTTTCCTAACAGGTGCTTCCCTACCCAAAACTTGCATCCTCCACAGCAGTGCAGAGGCTGCTGCCAGTGGAGGCTTCAACTGCAGCCATGCTGGAGCCCCACTGCTTTGTGCACAGCTAATTGGAAGAAACACACACAGGGCAGCTCTATGAGGCTTTTTCACTTAGTGTTGAAAACAAGTCATTGAAACAAAGCAGACAAGAACAAAGAAGAAAAAAACACCAAATGGGCAAGGTCAGGCTATATGAAATGAGTCCTTATCCCACTATTTCAATTTAACTAACATTCATCACCTCATCAGGAAAACCCTGCCCGCATTCTGCACTCCTTCCTCAGCAACATCCATCTGTCAAATTATGCACTCCTTGCTGATACCAGGATATTATGGCTGCAAGAAAGCATTTAGCCCATCATGGTTGCTGCTGCAAAGTAATAAATAATACTTAAGGGAAAGGAAAAAGAAAGTATGAGACTTTTTTTAATTCCATTTCACTGAGCTCATGGCCTTCACCTCTTAATATTGCTGTTATTATTGCTACAGTAGGAAAACATTTAGCTTCTAAGTGTGTTTGAGACATCTGTGAATGACTCATTATCGCTTTCTTTTCTTAGAAAAGATTGGCTTCTGGCTCTACTCCAAAATAACCCCACTGGAACACCTGGATACCAGAACCATACTGTTGTGACTACTGATCCATCTGCAAAACAAGCTGGCTACCTGTCTGATCCAGGATAGTTCAACAGGGAGATACTCTTCAGGTGTCCCTACAGCTCTGCATCCCTCACCCAGAGACAAGGGGAAAGTTGTTTGTTAGCTGCTCGCTAAATCCCTTGGTTTCTATCAAGGCATTTTGGAAATCAACTAATCCGTAAGAGATGTCACAGGTGCGGGCCAGGTGTTGCAGTCTATCACAAGAGGAACCAGAAACAGAGGTTTTAGCAAATGAACAGGGACTTTGACAGTAGCAATTTCGTTTCAGTGGGAGACTTTTCCTTATTGACTTGGTTTATCAGTTTATTTCACTACTTATTGAATTCTGATTGCAATAAAGGCACCTGAACAACTTTAAAATATTTTTAATTGGTCTGCAAGACATAATTGATAACCAGAATTTATCTAGAAAGACAAATTGCCTTTTGATTGGCTGTCTACTATAACAGTTACAAGCTGTATAATCAAATCCTTTCAAAACAGCTCTCTTGCCAAAAAAAATACAGAATGAAAACAGACATTACACACAACTTCTACTGTTTTTCTCTTATCCCCCTTATAATTAAAGGGCCTGATATTCCAATAGCTGTTTTGCACTAAAATGGTTTGAAATTATTATGAAATCTCTTTCCATATGTAGACAGGTATTTCCATGATATAACACTACCATTAAAAAAAAAAAAAAGTTACTACAATCAGCAATTCATTTTTACTTCTCACAATGGACAAAAATATTTCACGCTGGCAATACCTTGTTACCCCCAGCTGAGATTAATGCCAAACACATTTTTCCATAAAAAGAGGCATTTATAGGAAACATTTGTTTTGGTTTGAGAAGTTAAATGTTCTGCTTACATTTAAGTATTGCATTAAGTCTTGAATTAAACATTTTCAACAACTTCACTATTTCTAACTTCTAAAGCAAAATAGGTCGTGACTTGAGAATTTTCTCTTTGGGGTACTGGCCTCAAGGATTACATTTAGAAGTTCAGTCTTCTGAGTTATTAGGGAAATCCCAATTCTCAGTCCAACGTGTCAGAAGTATGTAAAAACATTAAATAAAAGATATTAATAATAATAACCAATACACTAACTTATTACCCATAACTATTAGAAGATCAGTACAAGCCAGCTGTACACCTGACTAAAATTAAATTCTGCATTTTGCAATGATGTGTTTGAAGTGATAAGGCAAAGAGGGAAAGGATTGTTATGAACAAAAAGTGCTAATCTGCTCTTACTGAACCTCTCCCCTAACACTTAATCTAAAATGCTTTCAGCTCTCAAATTCACCTTCCAAAACCAGTAGGAGGTTAAAGCAGGCCCCTATGGGAGGTTACATTTATTTAATATTCAGCCCTTTCTAAGATGAAATATTGCAGTCTGTCCTCCCAGGTGTTTGTCAAACCATTAAAGTAATGGCTTACAACTATTATTTGAAATAGTAGTTCTATTTGTAACTACCATTGACAAAGGATAAGCAATGTGCATCAATTTTCTTTGAAAAATACCCCAAATCTTTGCTGTAGAGCACTGAGGGAATGTGCCCCATTAACAAGTTCAGAGCTGTAAGTAGGGGCAATGCTAGTAAATACTGTTCAGCTAAAAGGACCCTGCATCCTCTAAGACCTTCTCCAGCACTACCCTCCATGCCTCACAGCTCTATAGCTCACTGCAGATGTCTCCTGCAGGCTCTGATACAAGTTTAGTTCCTATACCTTCACATATTAACAGCACCTGTAAAGATAACATTCACAATAATCTATTCTAGATATATAAATTGGCTATTTTTTTAACAGCCACTACATTTGACATATATTATTGTACTTACATTTTTCTAGTATCCATTAGAAATAAGATCATCAGAAAGAAGCAGTAATAACACAAAATCCACAGAACCATCAAACAGAATACATCATAGAAATCTTTCTGTGTCATTTCCATGATATGAAGTGGGTACAGCTTCCCTTGGCTCTGCAGATCTCAATTTCAAATCTGCATTTATGCACTGTGATAAATTTCTAGAAGTTTAATTTTTACCTTTGTCTCTGTACTTTGCTAGGGAGAATTTTAATAAGTAGAGAACAATATATTTATCTTATTCAAATAGGTCAGGAAGTTTTGGCTTGTGTTAAAAATTTTTCATTTATACATCATTCTTAGTGACAGCGGATAAAAGAGCAATGATTAGCACTTGTTGCTACCACTCTGAAAGCTATCCCTTAATTAAAAGCAAATTTGACGTGCAACACTGCCTTTTATTGAGTACATTCCTTTCATGAATTATATTTTCAATAATGCTAAAAATCCACAAATCTAGTATTTTTGTAATTTTGCATTCAAGAAATAACTACTGATAAGAATAATATACAGACTTTGTCACTTTACTTTGATTCTGCCACAGCTTCTCCCAAAGAAAATGTGTTTGCTCTTGTTTAGGTTTTTGCTTTAAAAAAAAAGGCTTAAAACTTGAAGCCAGCCGTGTCCCTTCATTGTCACAATGAACACAACCAGGGCACAGCTTTGGGCCCTGGCAGCCGTCAGGCCACTGCCATCTCCAGTGGATGTAGATGGTGCCTTCAAAACACCTGCTGCTGCAGTCCACATGCAAAGGACAGATAAATTCTCAGGTTCCTAAGCAAGACATTCTTCCCTTTGCTCCCTGCCACCACTGAGGTGAAGCTATACTGCTGGAAATTATATTATTTTTTTCTCAGATCAGTCTCTCTTAAAAAGACTTTCCTGTTACTCTGTCCTGTTATACCCTCTATGAACACCTGCATATCCAGCTGCTCCTTTTATTATTGTTTCAATTCCAGAATTCTTAACATATTTTTCCCTTTTCAATTTTTTTTTTTTTTAAGCTACATTTCAGGCATGGAACACCTAGAATTACATTTTATGTATAGTCAATTAACTATGATGGTTAATCACAGCCTTCTCAGAAGGAAAGTATTACTGAAGGTCACAGCTGAGTTATATCATTACAAATGTAGACACACAAACCAGGCAGACAAACTGACTCTTAACCACTGCTTCCCACATAACCTTTAAGCCCTTTATTTTATTTTTTTTTTCACATCTTCAAAAACTGTGAAGTCAACAGCATTAAAATGCTACAGGCACAAATGCAGCATCTGTGCCAAATCCAGACACATTCATTTTCACCAGCTACCAGTGACTTTACAACGAGCTTATGAAATAACAGCAACAGCTGATGATTCCCCTGCTCCTGTCCCAGCACCAAGCAGCCAGAGGAGCCACAGGCAGAGGAAAGCCACCATAGTGTAGTTGAAGAGGCCTCAAAACAGGGACATAGATGCTGGCTGCCTAGCACTTGTTTGCACCTTGCTGCTTTGCCCCAAGAGGCACAGTGGGTGCCTAAATAGGGCTGCTCTGCTCCTCTTAATGACTTTTTTACAGCAAAAATCAAGTGGGAAACACTAACACTGAGGAAGACATCCTGTAAAACTTCCGAGGATGCCAAGAGCCACCCTGATGTCAGAGCAGCTTAATGAGCCAAGGAATGGCTGCCCTATTTATTGAGTGCAGGGCCCTGGAAGCACAGTCAAAACCAGAGCTCCTCAGAGGTGCAGCCACACTGGCACCATAAGGGTTATGTATACTGAGGATTCTATTGCTAGTTTGCTTCTGGGCCTTTGATAACCAGAAACCAAATTGCTTTTCTGTTGCATAAAGTGTCTTTCAAATTCAATTGCTCCTTTTTCATTTAAGAAAGGGAGATTTCAGATTTACAGAAATGAAAGCCCACAATAGAAATATACTATATTAGACATAGAACAGACACCTGAAAAATAATCAAAACACACACTATTGATTTTAACCTTCAATATCAAAGCATCCTTCAGCAGCCTCAACTGGATCCAGGCTATAAGGACTTCCAATTATTTGAATATCCGTATATGGGATAAGCATTTACTTATTAACATCCACCATAAAATATTTTTTCAGTGGTTTTAGGGCACAATTACTATGAAGAATTGACTGCACTGCCCTGCAGACCACGCTGCCGCGAGGTGGGAGCAGCTCCAGCCACCATCCCCAGAGCAGGCAGAGCTCCGTGCCCGGCTGCAGCAGAGCCTGCCCGCACAGAGGCAGCGTGCTGGCACGCTGCTCCAGCAGCCCGCTGCATCACAGGCTGCAGGAGGCTTTGCTGACAGGGCTGGGGAACTCTGCTGGCTGAAAAGTCACGTTAGTGTGAAAGGTGTGCGTGACTTCATGTTCCTCAGGGGCTTGCAGCACCAGCAATGATGTCTTCTGCTTCTTAACTTCCAAACTCTGTGATTCCGAAAAATTGCTGTGAATGAAGAGGGAAACAAGGGGGTGTGGGTGGTCCCATATTGGATGCAGGGCAGCCTCCACGGGGTCCGGCAGAGCCTGCAGACCCTGCCCTGGGCACACCACAAGCCAGAACAGAAGAGGAGCCCTGCAACACGGGAGCTTTCCACTCCCACCATAAACTCTCTCTTACTGGAAGGGAAAAGAGGAAGGGAAATATTTCTCCACGAACACCCCTTCCCAAAAATCCTCTGCCACAGATAACCCAGAGGGAGCATCAGGGTCTGTGTAACACTGGCAAGCACACCCAGCCCTCCAACAGAGGTGTTCAGAGGCTGGGCTGGACCTTTTCAGGCCCTGCATCCCGCTGCGGGCACAGAGGGAGCAGCGAGCAG
Organism: Cettia cetti; assembly: GCA_013401135.1. Classification (NCBI taxonomy): domain Eukaryota; kingdom Metazoa; phylum Chordata; class Aves; order Passeriformes; family Sylviidae; genus Cettia; species Cettia cetti. Next base: position 34,428 of record VZUI01048205.1, on the reverse strand, counting down.
GCAATGGCTTCACAGTGGCATGTGGAAGCGTTTAGCCGGCCGGGAAGGCGGCCAGCCTGCGCACGGAGCTTCTCTGCAGGCCCCAGGTGCAAGGGCTGGGTCGCTGACATGAAGAGCAGCAGTGCTCTGCGATTCCAGAGCTGTCCAAGCCATCCCGCACTGTCACGGCCAGACCCCGAGGAGCAGAAGGCACGGGAGCCTCCCAGCCTGGCTGCTGACCGGAGCTCTTCCCCGCGCCCTGCCCCAGCCCCGCGGCAGCGCCCTGCCTCACCGACAGCCACCCCTGCCCCGGGCCGGGCGGCACAGCCAGGGCGGCACAGAGCAGCCAAATGCTCCCTTCACCAGAAAGGGCTGCGCAGCACTGAGGAAATGAGACGGGAAAGCAAAACACTTCTCCTTATGAGGATTGCTTGTTGTGCTCTCGATTTCAGCATTAGCAGCAGTGAGGACTCTTAGTATTATCTCTCTCCTTCGATCACCCAGGAGAGTCAGCTCAGATTTAGCAAAATCAAAAATGAAATTCAACCGAGCATTATTGTAAAAGGCATTATCACAGACTTCTCTGAGTCATTTGCACTGCTGCAGGGTAATACTGCAAAAAGTATTAGTACAGATGCATTTGGTGATTTAAAGAAAAAAAAAAAATCCTAATTTATTCCTTTGTTTCCTCAGCATTTTCACAAACACCAAACCAGAGTTTTACAGGCTTACTCTAAAAGGGTAAAACTGTTCATTCAAATAGCACTTTTCATTATAGGAAAAAAAATGAATATAAAAAACTTTTAAATAATAATATAAGAACATTTAAAATACTAATATAAAATTTTCATTTACTGATATTAATGAAACCTCTGCTAAGGTACCATTCATGATGAAAGGACAGGCACCACATTTGAACGCAGAATAAAATCCTGTAACTTGTACAAAAGCTCTAAATCTACTGACTAATAGACTAAACTTTAAAGGTTACATATAATTCCCCAAAATAAACTCCTGATATTTCTCATCACTTTACTTCAACGTTTCCAACTTCACTATCAGAGGTACTGATAGCTGCATTCTATTGCTCATGTGGCAGATCCTTAAGAGTCTCTTGAAGCTTTTTCTTGTTAGGAGGGTTTTTTCCATATCAACTCAAATATTGCTTCTCTACGTGTTGACCAAGTGAGGGAAACAAGCTCTAGAGCAGAAGTCTGGAAAGCTCTATCCTACCTTTGCAGCCACAGAAAAAGTTCCTTTTGCACAAAGAATCCACTCTGACATCCTTATGAGGTTTTTATCAGGGTTACCTTTGAAATTAACAACTGGTGTTAGCAAACGTACTTGGCGACAGGGATACTTTTAGGTTTGCTCCACTTCACACAGATCATCTGATCAAGATTTGAACAGAACACCTGAAAAGCAGACACTAAACAGTCTCTGAAATACAGCTGCAGAGCCCTGTCAGGCTTCAGTCTGAGCCAATTATAGGCACATGAAGCAGCTCTCCAAAATTCAGGGAAATTTTGGAACATTTCTGTCTGTGTCACCTTAACATGTACTTACAGCATGCATTAGCTTATCTTGAGAAAGACTGATATTACACTTAATATCAGAAAGCTTTTCTATCTACTGTAATTATAAACTGTAAAGTCTAAAAGGATGATCATAAATGAACCTTCTCAGGGTAAAAGTAACAATGTAACTTTTAATAGTTTCACAGTTACACCTTTATAATCAAAAAAAAGAAAGGTACAGTGTCTGACTTTCTTGAATTTAGCTAGTTTTAAACATCCAAAGTAACTTCTAATAGATGCCATTATGGAAAAGATGACACAAATTTCTGTGGGTTCACAGTTTCTTATTAGAATAACCCCTTTAAATGATTGGTCAAATTTGCCAACATCTTTATTATTTCCCACAGTAAACCTAAGAACAGAAAATCTTTATATTTTTGATGTTGCGAAAGGAGTTTGATTACTTTGTATGCCAACTTACATCTAAAGAGAGTTTAGAAAACAATGATCTGAATGTACTAGTAAATAGAGAGGTTTGATGAATATACTTTAACAACAGTGAAAAGAACCACATTTTATTGTACTCCCATGACACTTCCAAGCAGTGGCAGCAATAATCCTTCACCACACTGCACAGTGAAAAAAAGCACTACAACTTAAAGAAAAAAAATTACAATTCACTATAGCTTTCCTTCAGAGTGCTATAAAATGCAACCACATTCACATGACAGTGTGTGCGTGTATATGTGCCTCTTAATAAAGCTTCTCTGAAGGGCAATACAGCATGTACCATGGAAACAGGGGTTGCTATGGAAAGAGTGCTTTTTAGTAGATGGCAAAAGAAATGAGGATTTGATTCCCTCTTTCTCACTTGTCTTAAAAAAAAGATATAAATCTGTGTAACTATTGACATCAGCAGAGATATTCCTGAAAAACGTCAGCATGAACAAACAGAGCCAATACGTCCACAGCAGAGAATTTTTGCCATCAGGGCTGTGGTGATGGGTATAGCCCTGCATTTTCAGGGCAGCTCTCCAGCTATCCCTCACACCACAGCTCCGCAGCCAGCCCCCCTCAGGCATGCTTGTGACATGTCCTTCGAAACACTGCAGGAGCCAGAGCCACAACAAGCCACAGGAGAGTGGATTTGCAAAGTTGCTATTCCTTATTAATACTTGCTCTATTCTCATGCAGAAAGTGCCAGAATCTTCTACCCACCAGATTTTTTCTTTGCTTGAGTACAAAACATTTTCTCTTATAATGTACGTGGTGTTACAAATGAATGAAAAGCATGAATCAAATTAACTTAAAGCATATTGGTTTTCAGACATGTTTAAAACAAAGACCATATTGATGTGTTTCATCTAACTTATTCATTAAAATGGCATTCTTGATGTCCTCATGTTACCGTAATCTCTGAAGCACTGGACAAACAAGTACATTTGTTTATCACTCTTTCCTTACTAAAGAACGGGGTTTTATTAAAGAGATCAATCACCTGTGTACAGTTTAATAGCCTGAGCTGTGCATGTAAGACAGAGCTTGCTTCAATAGCCCACAAGTCCCAAAGTATAGAGGGACATGTAAAACCATTTGTTGCTTTAATAAAACCAAATATTTCTCAGAGCTAGCAAGTACCCTATTAAAATTAGCAATTTGAGACAGAAAAGCAGTGCTTAGAAGAAACAAATTCTAATAAAAGGAGCAGAATCAATCCTGTTCACTTACTTCCAAAAGACCCTATGCTTCTAACCAGAGACACAAAAACACTTTACATGCTTAATGCACTGGCTTGCCTCTTATTGAATCACACTTATTGTGGAAACAGTCTTTTGAGGCTTCTAGCTGTTTTGAGGTAATTGGAGGATTGCTGCCTCTAATGAATGGTCTCCTCATAATGGAGGCCAAAGTGTTCAAAACAATGTCAGAGGCAAAGCATACAAAGGAAAGCTTTTCAGAAATGCCAGTGAACAATCTCAAAATACATTCTTTTAGTAAAAGACGATCTTTCTTACTAGGCTACAGCTGTAGTGTAATGAAGTTGTATTAACAGAGGAAATAATGTTTTCCTAACACTGTTGGATGTTACTACAAATTGCAACAGCCACCTCTTTTATGATGAAAGGCTGAAAAAAAAATCTAACATTAATTAAGATCACACCTTTGAAGACTTCACTTTCTCACAATCAAGAGTTAGTAAATAGCTAAGCTGTTTACTTAATTGTCCAAAATTGTCCTTTTACCTATGTTAGAGTGAAGAACAGGAACTTTCTCATTAGATGAAAACATGCAGTTCAGTGCTCTTCAAGCTTTTGAGAGTTCTAATTAATGTTTTAACTATTTAGCTTTGTAAAAGATTATCTGTTTCATTTGGGGAAAAAAACTCCCTTTAACTGCCAACTTTGATTAAGCAGTGGTTTTAGCAAATGGACACATCATGCAAAGAAGCTGTTAGTAGCTGTAACATGAAAGATGAAAGTTATTGAAAAAACATTTTATAAGAAAACAAGCTCACTATAGATAGCAGCAACTAAATAAAACACTAAGGTGATCAAGAAGTGTTTCACAGATTTTGAAAATAAAGTCAAAAACACAGAAGAAAACCAATTCTACATCTCCTATCAGCTGTTCCTGTTGCCAATGATTATGGCAATATTTCACAGAGAACATATGGCAGTGTTTATAGCCATCAGGCAGTATTTCACAGAAGCTGCGACACCATGTGTCCACCAACTAGCCTTTCTGATTGCAATTAATTAGAGAAGAAGCAGGAGGCACTTTTTAAATAACATTACATCTTAGAGATTCCTGAAATTTCATGGCCCATGTACAAGACTAAGTGACAGAAAAGTCTATTAAAATTGTAACAAGCCCCGTATAGTGAGTCTGTCCTTGAGGAACAAGACCTAATAAAAAAAAAATGCTTTTCTTAAGGAGCATAAGAAAGAACAGAAATATAATAAGCTGTTCAGGGTGGTACTTTGGAAGCCTGCAACAATAAGGAAATATTGAAGACCTTTAACAGGCCATTTTATGAAACAGATTCTGCAGAAAAGCTGCTGTAGTGAATGCTATAGAGTTGGTTTATAGTTGCCAGACCCAAGAGGATGCTACCAAAATTACATGGGGATCTATTAAGGAGCTGAAACTTACAAAATATATTGTGGCAGTCATTTCATGACTCCTATTTTAATAAAAGCAAGGAAGAGAGGAAAACTAAGGGTAATAACTACTCAATAGGTTTTCATATAGAAGTGGAAAGCTGAACTTCTCCAGCCAGCCCCTGCAGCTGAATCCTGCACTTCCAGGTAGCCCCACTCAAAGATAAAGCAGGGGGTGGCCAGCACCACCCCATACAGCAGCAACTTCAGCAGCACTGCAGACTAAACTGTAATTATTCCCATGGAAAAAGCTTTCCATTACAGAGGTATTTTCCCAACCCAGTGCAATCTGACTCATAAGGAACAAGCCAGAAGAATCACACGAGCTCAAAATTGCACCAAAACTGATCCAACAGGCAAGTCACCTGTCAAAACTGATGCAAAGAAGTTCAGCATCATGTTCCTGCATTTGGGATTGGCTCGTAGCATCCTCTCTCCTTACTTGACACATCTTTTTCCCGTAGAGTCTGCTTCTCTGCTGCTCCTTGTCTTGAGCTGGGATTCCATTTCCTGGAGAAATTGAATAAGAGAGCAAGTTTGGAGGAAACCTGTTGTTAATAGAGCTCCTTTCTCCCAAATCTCTAAGCTCTGATCACATAACTGAGCTCACCCTGCAGCTCTTCCCATGGCTAGGGTACAAATGTAACTCTCTTCTCTGGACTCTCATTCTCATAAAACTTCTTGAAACTCAACACCTGTGAGATCCCACTACATCCATTGAATTTTTCTAAGCTGGCCAGCAACATCAGAAGTTATTAAGACATATTAACAGTGCAGCCATCCAAGCCTCTTTTCCTTAAGAAAGCAGGCTTTTATATTCCTCTACCATTATATTCTTGCTATATTAGTATTTCCTTCATTTCCCCAAATCTCTAACCTCTAATTTTTACTACAGAATTCTCATCTTGGGACACAGGAAATGCAAATGGTGTTGTTAATAATGGATACATTTATTTTTATTATTCTTAAGAGCAAAATTCCACAATGTACTCATGGTGGATTTTGAAAAGGTAAGCTAATGACCACAATACATCTGCCTAATTGTAGTACAATGACCCAGGATCTGTTATACACGTGATGTGACAGAAAATCCAAGCCATATTTAAAAGTGTGTCAGGCTGTTGAGATTGGTAAAAATCTTTCCTCTGAAACTAGGCATGCTATTTAAAACTCCAGGTGCAGCCCCAACATCAAGCAGCAGCTAAAAATGAGCCACCATTCCACCCACCACTACACTTGAATGATGACAATAGGGTAACTTTATAAATAAATAAGTACCAAAATAAAATGACAGCTGGCAACGTCATCATTCTTGTCTGCACTTTCCTAGGAGCAGGACTAATATTTTGAGCTATGCATGCAGAATGTTTTCAAGGTTTGTACTCCATCAAGGAAGTTCCCAAACTGCGAGGCTGACAGCTGCCACCAACTTGACAGCTAAAGTTCCTGGCACAACTTACACTGGTTCCCCTAAAATTTAAGAGTAGCTTCCATGCTGAAAGAAAATCGCAATATATTCCTTAATAAAACATATTTCAATGAAAAGAAGAAAAAACTCAGAGAGAAATTCCTGCACAATATGCACCATCAGCTGTGGTGCCATTTCTACAGCGCTTACCAATGTTATTTTTAGGACAGTAACACAAATGCCACTGACAAACAAGAGCTGTAGCAGGAATCACCTTCCCCAGTTAAATCACTCCTTTTGCCCCTTTCAAAAGCCTCTTATGGGTGCCCTGCTTTGTATGTGGGCTGGGAGCTGAACAGGCACCCAACCCATACCCTCGGGATGGTCAGAGGCTGCAGGCTCTCCCTTCCCTGCTGAAATGCCAAGGCAGTGCAAGGAGTAGCTTACATTCTGGGACTGATCCTACCCAGTGATCCATGTCTAGCAGATGCAGCCTAAATATAGGGGAGGAGTTGAAGGCAGCAGGATGGGGCCTGGGTGGGGGCAGCAGCAGCAGCACCTTACCTCAGCCTTAGCCTTTACCAACATCAACACAGCTTTGGATATGACCCACTATATACAACTATGGTCTTTTAGGGAAAAACAAAAAAGCAGCCTAAAAACATTAAGAATTTCAGCAGGAAGGAGGCATCATGCACAGCTACTCTTCTTCTCACAGTGGCTGGTCTGGAAAGATAAGCAGGTGAAAAGTAGAAGAATAATTTATATCCCCGCTAGCTAAAGTGAGAAAACTATTGTTTGTCCCCAAAACACCAGGATGTAACAATACAGCTTTCTTTTGGACAAAAAAATATATTCTTGACTCAACATAGTTGTTCTTGTAACAATCGTGTCAGCAGAAACAGCCATAGGAATAAAAACAAATATATATAGGATACCTGTGAAAAAGCCACAATTTTAGCAGAACTCATCTGAGCCCCAGCATGCCTACTAACACCAGACACCCAACCAACCTTAATGCCAGATTTGAAATGTTTTTTTCTTTATAAATCTGAGGTGTACAACGTGGCACACCCCTGGTGAGGGACCACTGATTCCAGTCCATCACCTGATATGCTGTCAGGCTGCTGAGTGATCAGATAACTAGATGAGAATGAAATGAAAAACCAAGATGGTTCTGGCAGTCAGACCTCAGAGCTCTCTGCAACACTGACACTGCCCCGAGCAGCTAACAGAGCAGCTGATGGTCAGTGGCCCACCCATTCTGTGTTGGAGAGGCTGGGCCCTGCCACTGGTTCACATTGCACAACCGAGAAATCATTAGGAGATAAAAATAGTCATTTTAATGAATAATTGACCTCTACCATAATTATTAGAGCTCTAATCACCCCCAGAATTTATTTGTATAAGTACCTCAACACCAAGAATAATTTAATTTTCTCTTAGGCTAACAAAGGAATCAGATAAATAGCAGAGTTGAAATAAGAAGTTTTCCTGATATCAAGCAAAGCCAAGAAAAACTGTTTCATATTCCCTTTCTGCACACACCTTGAAAGAGTCAAGTTGACAATGAACAAGTCTGAATTTCCAGTTCTTGTTTAAAAAAGCAAGTTATGCTTAAAAAGGTCATGTAATTCTTTTATGATTCTTCTAGTAGTTGCAGCCAGAAGAATCCACATTAGTCCCTCTGAATTAACCATATCTTCAATGAAGATTACTTAAAGACGTACCTACACACATTAGATGCTATTATCCAGATTACCTTTAGCAAGAATAAATGGATAAGACAAAATGTGCTCTTTCTATGATTATGGAATTTGGCAATATTCTAATTTCCTTGCACAGGCTGTTCAGAAGGGAGTGCTATTATCAGATGTCACAAGCTACCTGACACCTTTGCACACATCACACAGAGGAATGACCAAGGGCATTAGAATTCTTAGCCTGAACAATCCTAAACACGACACTTCAGATTCTTTCTGCCCAGACTAGTGATGCTGCAAAACAAACAATTAAAAATCTAAGATAACAAAAGCAGGTTTTTCCTGAAAAACAGCTACAGAAATCACACTGAGCATACTGTTTTGGAAGAACTTTGAAATAATATTTCTTGATCATTACTTCATTCTTTAGATGCATTTTAATGATGCATTAGTCCTTATAGCCATGTAGTTTGTTATTTCTACAGACAACAATACCTTCTAGATCAAACTAGGACTCGAGGTCTCCTGGCCAACTTACACCAGGAGAGTTTATGGTTTATATGAAATAGTTACCTTTAAATAAAAACTACCCCAAAAAAAATCTAGGGAAAAAAATTAAGTATAATCGTTCTTAAGCTTCTGAGTGCAAGGAAAATGGTATCAAATACACTTGCTAATAAAAGTTTCAAATTGAAAGACGTGCAAACAAAAAGCAAAATAAGAATCAAAATGAAAGTTGCTTTATTACTAATAAAGAATTTTCATTTGATTTTTTTCTTCTCAGGAAAGGTCATTTGATAGAAATTTTAAGATTTTTTTTTTCTCCCTTTTAAATAGCTCCCTTTTAAACAGCAGAAATTCAGCATTAATAAAAAATGAAGGCAAAACCCACCTTCAAATAGATAAAGAAACACTAAGTGGAAGAAACATGCACTTAAATTTATCCACTTTTACAAAAATTCAAAGCTGATCTACTAATACAAACAGCATTCTTATACACCTTAATTTTTTATTCAGGGTCAATGAAATTTTTATTATCTGTATCAAAATTTTCTTCCCTCAACCAACAATCACAAATTACATTTTAATACAGCCCAGGGCTTAAAAACCAAAAAACAAACAAACAAAAAAAAAACCCCAACCAAACAAAGAAAGCCACCACACCCAAAAAAAAAAAACAAACCACAAGAACATTACACTGAGTTCCCAATACAAATAATTCTTCAAAGGAAGACTTAAGACCATTACACACCTTTTACAAAACATTTACTTAAACACTGGAAGGTGAAAAATGGAACACTTAAAACCTTTGTTAAACTACCCTAAAAAAAATTTATCAAGCGTTTTGAGGGCAGATCTTTCTTCATTATATGCAGGCTGTAATGGGCATACCAAAGTGTTGAAGCTTCTGATATTTGCAGTTTGGAAACCTGCAAGGGTCATGTTTGTACTATACCCAAGCAAAGGTTACAAATAACTCTTTAGGCACTTCTGAAAGAGCAGCAGGGTTGTGCCTAGTCCTGAGCTGTAGAACATACCTGAAGGGCTTGGAAGACAAAGGGAAGGGCTGGTTTGGGGTTTTTTACATTACTTTAGGAGAAAAAAAAATAAAAAGGAAGTGCCTATACTTGTCTGCACACTGTGTAGCACAGGCCTTCTGTGTGCTTCAACCCTGAAATCCCACAGCCCCAAAATTCCACAGTCCCAGAGCTGCACACCATGGACCAAAAGCTTAATTGATAGTGGGCACTCATCCCTTGTGGGAGAGGTTAAACAAGTACAACTCATTGGATGAAATCTGGGACTCACTTTTAGAGAGAAACAGGAGAGTTGAGTATCTTCAAAAGAAACTTATTAGAAACAACAAAAATTGGGCAATACCTTTTTGTTTGACACTGGTGTTCAGATCATACTCTTTTTTTTACTTCTGTAAAATAAAACAACACTTACATCAACAGCCATGAAAACACAGAAAAGAGGACTAAGTTGGAATGTTTGAGCTTTATCAAAGGGTACACTGCATGGCAAATAAGCCTAAGCTGATCTACTATTAGAACAGAACAGAGTAACACTCACATGCTTGTACTTGTCGTGTTGTGTCTTTTTTTTCTCCATCTATTTCCCATAAGATCAGAATTCACAAGACATCATTTGTGTTAGGAAGAGTGTTAACAATTAAGTTATTTATACTTTTTTCACATTTTCTTCAACTGAAAATTACTGATGTTAGAATGATATTTGCAAACTGATTTGTATTCATATTTTACTCTTTGGAGGCAATGCTAATTCTCCAGGACCCAGAATTATCCCTATCATTTTGTTCTGAGTAAATGCAACAATAGACTATTAACTTGCAGCTTTTGATTATGCTCCAAAATAGTTGTAAGTCTCAAAAAGGGACCCGGTGAAACCAACCACATAGCAACAAAGATTTCATGCTTCTAGTCCACAGCAGTGTGAAAACTGAACCACTAAAACTTATGGGCAGTAAATGACCTTGAAAACTCACCCAGGTTACATTTCTTCATTACCGTAGGATTTATCTGTTCTGGACATCAGACTTGCTTCATCACCATGGACTTACCTGGCAACTACTGCTGGATGCCTGACCCCAATTGCTGTCCTGAGCCAGCCTCAGTCACTGTGTGAAGGCACTGCAGGATGGGTACCATTCCAAGGGTCCCCTGCCATATTTGTCCTCGAGTCCCAGTTTGCCAGCCCTTGTGGATCAGCCAAGCCCATGTTGCCCTCAGCATGCTTTTTCCAGATTTTTGGCTTCCAGCACAACCATACATCAAATATTTAGTGTTTAACTTCTGCTTGCTGTCAGTTCCCAGTCCTGATAGAATGTTTCAGGTATTAGAAGAGTTTTACACAAATCCCAAATGACCACTGCATACAGACTGCTGAAGTTCACCCCTATTTCTTTTAATCTTGAGACAGTCAAAGCCAACATCCCAGGCCGGGACAGTATTGCATGGATGAACAGAGGTCCTACAGTTCTGTCCCTCAACTCCAAAGAGGCAACCAGCCACCCAACCCACCTCGATTTGGCCAAACAGTTGCTGACATGGGCAATGTGCAGATGTGCTGCAGCATGGATGACACACATCATTCTGAAAATGCTCCCTGCTGAAGTTCAGCAACAAAAAACAACAAAAATAGAGCAGCTGCCAGATGACTTGGCAAAGCACAGTCTCTCGACAGGTGCAGAGCATAAGCTCCCACAGAGTGAACAGCACCAAGATCTCATTAGGTCTGCTCAAGTTGGGAGCTTTTTTTTTGAGTCATTGCCACAGTTCTCAAACTGAAAGTTGGAGACAATAAGCTGTTACCTCAATCATTTCTTGAAAACCAATGGCATTGGAAGCAGACATCTTTGAAGCTGCAAAAATGACAAAGTAAGAGCAGTACAGAACATGGACACAAGGTAGCAAGGCATGTTTTACCACTTTTACTACATCACAGATTTATGTTGTGTCCATAATCTCTCCAAAGATTACAACTGCATTACTGCTACTCCTTCAGCACAATATATGTTTTCAAACTCCACTTATATGAGCATGCTCTGACTTCCAGAGCATTTTTTGAGGCCATCTTTCCTACATTCTCATCTCACTAGCTGGCCTCAGGAAAGGGCATCTCCTCCAACAATACCAAGAATTTTTCCATTTTCTGGGCTCCATCCAAGAACAAATGGATTCCATTGGGTTATGGCCCAGAGCCTCAGAAACATCACTGACCACAAAGTGAAGTGGAGTAATCAGGTTAGACAGAAATAGAAATCCCCAAACACTAGCCAGCAGGAGCTCTCCTCTGGCCAGACCCTAAGTAGAACTCCTCTTACCTTTCCAACCATTTGTTGCCTGTGAAGTTGGCCAATTTTTTCAACATTGCTCTTCTGAGAGCAAACCCAACAGGCACTCAAAACATAAAATAAAAGCAGACTTTTAAAGGGAAGCCACTTCTACTGAGACTAATGAATATAATGGTAGTGGATCAAGTCAGCCTAAGCAAAGAACCCACTGCGAACACTGAATGCATCCTAACAGTTGTTTATTTCTTGGTCCCCTAATTAAAATAAAGCTCTTCTCTTTTTTGGCCTCACAATGTCATGTCAGATTGTCCTTCCTTTTCAGCCGTTTTTGCTTTTTGCATTTATTTGATAGGATTTTTTTAATAAAAGTGGAGGTGTTCCTGGCACTTCTGCTTCAACAGCAGGGCTTGAACTTAAGGTCAAATTAAAGGAACAGTGTGCTCTGTTACCATGACAACCATTCCAGGCTAATATCAGGTACTAAGATACCAAGAATGAAGTGATAAAATCACTACATTAGTTTAATAAACAAGTTCCATTGTCATCATTTTACTATATATATATGGTTCTTTGAAAAAATATCAAATTTCAGAACTTGTTCTTCTCGGCCTGTCATTCATTATCTAACAAAAATGAAAAATTATTACCTTTCTCAAGAGCTTCAGAATTACAGGTGTATTGAAAACTCATTAAGGCTGCTATAGATTTTAAAGCCATATTCTAGGTACACCAAATTTTGCAGACCCTAAAGCAAACCCTAATATGACATTTAATTTCAATTCTCACTTTATATATTCATACTCTACCTCAACCTTTTAATAAATGCATAATTGAATTTTAAATATAAATCTTAAGGTGTCAAACTATAAAGTTAAGTGCATACCTTAGAAATTCTTTATACCAAGAGGACAAATGTGAATGAAAGGCCTTCTCAGCACACAGCCAAAAGCTGGTGCAGTGAGCTACAACCTGGGCTCACACTGGTCTCCCACATCCTTTCCCTAACATCCTGGTCCAAAGCCAGTTCCCAAGCCAGCAAGAATGAGCACCCACAGAGCTTACTGGAGCTGGGTCCAGCTACCCTTGCAGCTCATGAAGGGGACAGCATTTGCCATGCCTGGATGCAAAGTCACTAACAGCAAAGGGTTTGAGGCAAGCACCTTGAGAAGCTCCTGGAAACACAGGCCAGCACCAGGCAGGGACAGCATTTATTACTGGAGTGAGACTATCCCAGCCACCTCTGCTTCCCACCGACCTCCTGGGCAGCCTGGAGTTAGATGGCCAGGGAAGGTGCCAGAGACATAGATCACCATGCTGAATGAGTGCCTCTATATCAGAATTGCTAATAAGACAAAGATTTAAAATGTCACTTTTGGCTAGTGCTGACAATAGTGGCTAGAGAAATAATTAACACTGATTTCCATATTACTGATAATTCTGCAAATGAAAATGAATGGGGCCAAATGGTTCTGAGAATTTAAGATAACTCCAGAAAGTCACGAAATCCAACAGAGTCTGAGCACTTTATTTGCAAAATAATTTGAAATTACTTTGCATAGTAATAGGATTCTGGAGATATGTTGTTAACCATGCAGAACAGCCACATTGATTGAGAGCTGCAGTAGAGAAAAAGTAAAAGTTTTTTCCACAACAGAGGATTGCAAGACATTTTTGTGACCTTTTTAACCAGATAAAAAAGCAAAAGCCATCCCAATTCACCCACCACAAATGACCAGCACAACATCACTCAACAGACAGAGATAGGTCACCAGGCCCCACCAGAAGAGAGACTGCCTGTTTTCATTAACCAAACCAAGGCAACAGATCCAGACAAAATTTCTGTAGCATTTGCTTGATTTCCTCATGCGCCCTCAGACATGCTTATATGAAAGTCACATCATCACTGCAAAAAATTCTTTTCAGTATATGAGAAAATATTTAGAAAACATGCTAATAAATTTGTCTTATTTATCTTTTAATAAATGTATACACCTAATATTTGCCTTTCAAATAAAATCAGACCAAAAATGAATTGCTGAGTAACAGAAACATGCTCACAAGCTGCTATCAGAGTGCTGCTGGTACCCTTCCATCTCATGCATTCATCTGCTTCTTGGAACATGCCGTTTGACATTGATTTAATGCAATTGCATCAGCCTGGCATCAGAGAAGCAAACACTACACAGGAGTAGCCTGTGGTCTTCCAGCCATGTATCTATACACAGACCAGAGAACTGTAAGTTGTAACTGCCAGTTTCTCCTAAAAAGTCTCAGGGCAGAAGGACTAGGTGACCTAAGCAGTGGGTTGTTTGGATAGGTTTTGCAGTGAGGACACAGATAATCTTTGGTCGACAGGACAGCCAGAGGATTTTTATTTCTTTATCTGTGATTAATGGACTTGACATCCATGTTCCCACAGCTTCTGCTAAACATGCAGTTCAGACCTTATTGTTAAATACCACCAAGATCACAGAAAACTAAACTCTTATGACAGCAGAATGACTATGCCAGAGGGCAGACTTTTCTGAGACAAGTATTGGATTGCTGCGGAAATGTAACACAGACTAATAGTGCACTACAAAAAGGTTCATGATTTGGGGCCCCTGAATACCTTGCATCCTTAAAACTAGACTGACCTTTTTTGAATAGAAAATAGACTGTGAGGGTTCAGAGACCTAAAAAGATGACATGTTATTCAAAATTATCCTGGGAGATCATACTCATATACCATGTGTTTATCCTATTTAAGTCAGAGGCATATGCAACCAACTGGACCTTTCATTTTGTATTTAGTCACTACTCAAAGCATTGATGGAGGTCTCCCTCTTCCAGAATTCGCAGGTTGGAATGTGAGACTAAATGCAAGATTCAGAAATCCTAATTTTTGTTTTTCTCTACATTATGCACAGATGCCAATAACAAAAAGGAGTTAGAACATGCCAGTCTGAAATAGAAAAGCAGTGTCAGTTCATAAGGCATGCTGTTTAAACAGTTAGCTCTGTCTGAACTATTCTTGTTTTAGACTGGGAAGTATTTTAAACCTTAATTACTACAGTCTGCAAGACTGTGACAGATCTATCTTTTCCTTATGGGCATCTTGCCAGGATGAAGCATGAATTCTTTTAAGATGACCATACTTAATTAGCACTTCATGCCTACATGATTCAGTAGACTACCTCGGGCCTCAGCAAGTAGAGCTGTCTGTTGCTGTTTGGGAGCTTCTAAGGTCAAAGCTACTTTTCTTGCATTTTCACAATTTGTCATTATGTCTTGTTTGTCCATGGATTTTGATTTCTGTATGTAAAGTGCAGACTAGGAAACTGAAATTTCCTGGACCAAAAACCTTACTTTGAATATTTCTTGTGGTATCAATAGTCACTGCTGGATTTTTGGTTCAAAATGTTGTTATAAAACTTGGAAATGTATGTACAACAACAGCTCTGTATGGCAATAGAGACAATAGACATGGAAGAGCTAAATTATTGTCCAGGAGAATATTCCAGATTCTGAAAAGCACAGTTGGGACACAAGAATGGTGTTGCATGAAAAACACAGGAGAAGGCACAGATCACCTGGAAAAAACAGTCTTCCTTTAGTACTACCTATCACCTCTTGGACTGCACCTGAGCTGCAAAACACCCCAGCACCGTGCCATGACATTACCACTGCCCAGCAGAGTGCTGTGCCACCAGGGAGGCCACCCTGCACTGGCCCAGCCACCAGCCAGTGCCATCCCTCAGCTGCACCTCCTGCACTCTCCGCTGGCTGTGCCTGACAGGGCAAGATGACAGATTAAAGTGACAGAGCTCCAATTGAGAGAGGAGCTTGTTTCAGCACAGGCCTGTCTACTTCAGTAAATCTCTGGCTTTATCAGCTGTGTGCAACTGACTCATTTATAGCTGATGGGTGGCAGTCCATCCCTGGCAGCCCCTTGTCAGTGACAGCCCTCAGGTGCCTGAGCATGGCAGGCTTGATACAAGTCATACCCTGCTGCGAACAGAGATTAACCTGCAAAATCATGCAGGGCTCCTTTTAAGTGTGTATTCTAGCCAGGCGCAGCAAAACCTACAGAATTCATCAGACTCAAACTTTCTTTAGCTTCTCCATTTCCTGCACCTCATTTACATTCACTCTGGAGGGTGAATAAAAATAACCAACAGCCCAGGCAGCCTGACTACTGTGCAGAAACCACATGAACCAAGAAACTTCTAAACAGTCTTAGTATAACCAAGTAGTTTGTCAGACAACACTGGAGAGGCTTTCAAAAATCTGCATAGCCATGTAGAAGATGAAATATTAATAAATTTAATATTGAAATATTTGATTAAATTAATATTAATTCACCATTAAATTTTTAAGAGTTTCATATTTCATAAGAAAATCACAGTGAAACTACCAAGAGGGACTTAACATGTGAAACCAATTATACAAGATCATTAAGCAATGCTTCAAAAAGCAATCCAAACAGTTCTCAGTGATAAAGAGGAATTAAGAGAATTTTGTTTACAAACCACTACTTGTGCAAATTCTCAATGGAAAAGAGATTTGTTCTGACTCACAAATGTATCATGTATGTTACTAGAACATTAACATATCCCTCTTCTTCAGTTCTGAAATATACACGTCATCCCATCTTTTTTTACTAGAGCAGTAAACTCCCTGAATTCTTTCTATGGTTATTGGTGAATGTTCTTGAAGAAGCTGACTTACTGATAGGTAAAAACAAAAGCTTTGATTGCAATCAAATTATCTTCTGACAAAGCAATAGAGACAATAGTGGAGGTTTTTTCAAGTGGACCTATTCAATTTCTGCTAGTAGTTCCAAGCCTCACAGTTAACGTCTTCTTGAGTATCCAATTTTCCTTTCTACAAGTACACCTATATTTCTTCTATCAATGTTATTCTTAAAAAACCATCTTGATAATATCAGATTCACTTAAAGTATAAGCAATAGATTTTGTTCAGTTATTCCCTTTCCTTTATATGTTCTTCTAAGGCAGTTCATTTTTGCCCTCTCAAGTATTCATAGTGTCCAACAAACTGCAGTCAGAACATCTCAGTCAGTTCATTTCAGATGTGCACTACCAGCTTATAAAGCCACAATGCAGATTATCTGTCACTGTGGCATGGTGTACCCAGACTTAAATTAATTTTTCAATAACATTAAAACCTTGTTTGTATAACGAACAACACTGGACTGAAACGGTGCAGGGGTTTCATGATTAGATAAAGCCATTGTTTAGAGTCAGACAGTGCCCGTTTACAGTTCAATAAACCACTTGTCACAGTTGCTTGGTCAGATCAGACCTGGGTGTCAATAGAAACACTTAGCACCGAGGTAGCGAAATAAATTGGTCTCCTGGGTAAATAAATTGAACATCAATATGAATATGCCTCATCAGTAAAGACTTCAATTTATAAAGGTTTTATAAATACTGTTTTATATACAGTGGTGCTTAAGAAAATGCCTTGTTGTCTTTTATGCTTAATTTTTTAATGGCTTAACAATGGTCTTTTGTCCATGAGTTTCATACATATTACTGCAAACAATACAAAATAATGTCAGCACTTACAGCAAAACAGTACTGTGAATACTTTTTTAATAATTAAGTACAAATAATTACACCAGATCAAGGTGTGTTTACATTTCTCGTGTCGGTTTTGCCGTTTGGAAGTACCCAAGAGAATCAGATAGATGCCCACGGAATACTACCCTGCTTCTAGCCAAGATAAAGTGTAACTCCTTGGCCCTCCCAGCACCATCAGTATGTGTCCATTGGTGAAACCCAGCATACAATGCTCTGAAACTAAAACACAAATTTAACTTTTCATTGTGAGACTACTTTATCCTTAACTCTTCAAATGGGTTACATTCATTTAGACTTTTGCTTGTCAATAATCTCAAGAAAGCCATTAGTCCCACACAAGATCATACACACTTAGATAGTGCTTCTTAGTTCTTACTTGACCAGAACTAGAGAAATGGTTAAGAATACAAATGATGCTGAACAGTTTGTAGACTAAAAGATGGTCAAAGAAAATTTCATTAACATCTGCTGTCTTTTAAGAAAACTCACACGGTAAAAACAAATCTGAACACAAAGAAAGGTTTTATCTCTGTGTGTGTGCATATATACATATATATATATATAAATCCCATAAACTGCAGCTGTTCAAAATCAAAAATCCAAACACAAAGGTTCCTATTGATACCGCACTCATTTGCAAAAGTGATCATTATTTCTGGCCTGTGTCTAGACTGAAGAAAAACTGATGGATTGCATTTTCTGGAACGATTCCCAAACCAAAGGACATCAACAATGTTATTATTTCCAAGGAAATAGTTTGCTTAGCCCTAAATCAAATTTCCATTTTAACACATTAATCCATGTACATCTATAAAAAGAGGGAATGGGAGGGTGGAGAACAATAACATTAGTAAAATAATACCTAATTTTGAAAAGAACTTGAGAAACACGCTCTGTCCTGTTTCCTTTACTGTTCATTGTATTTCTCCCTTGGACACTACTAAAAAGGAAGCCCAAAATATCTATTAGGTTTCAAGTCCAAAGCAATTAATCACGTGAAAACTATTGAACTATTTTAAAAGTTACCTCTTCAAAATGCATAACATGTTTGTTCTTAAAAGATCATTATTTTATTTCAATGCTATTTATAAATGACTTATCGAACTGAAATGCCTCTTACTTTCAACTCAGCATATATTCCAACGCTTCTGAACTCCCTCTGCATTGCTCACCTAACACTGTTTTTCTGTTCTTTTCAAGAGCAAGGTAAAGCATTCTCTTTTGTACAGAACTGCTATACTTCTATTTACCAACACAAAGAAACAATAAATTAATTTACTCTTCTTTCATCAGAGGCAATTCTAAGATTCTTTATTTTTTCCCCCAAACATCAAATATTAACTTTTCATTCTAATTCAGCCCATTCTGTGACCAAATACCAAGTTCATGTCACTTGAGAACATCTAGTTCTATTTTCCAAAGTGAATCTCAGAAAGAACCTCAGGTCCAACTAATTACAAGCAGGTTTGTTAGAAAAGTCTAGGTATGGGTAATTTCAATAGAAGTCTCTGCAGGAAGGGAGGAACTGCACATTACTGTGGAACATAAGCGACAAGGTCATTACAGGCCCTCCGTGCCTCCCTTAGCATCTCAGGTCTGCTCTCCTTCAATTTCTGTGTCCTCTTTATATTCAAACATAGATGTCATAGTTTCAGTTCCTCTCTCACTTTCTACTACGTTGGAAAATTAATTTTTCACTGTATCTGAAGGTTGGCTTTAAGGACCCTGATACATACTGTCCAAAACAACTTGGAACAACTCATCTGTATTTCTTCACAGCCTTGATCTGACAGGACTCTTTCAGGGAAACATGACTTTACCTGCTCACAGGCCTATTTCTATTAAATACTAGCTCTTTTTTCCCATGTAAATGCCTAAAATACTATTTTTATTAAATTGCTTAGATTGTTTCTCTAGCTGTCATCCCACTTCGTTATATTGAAACACAAAAGTAGAAATTCCTGGCACAGTGTTTACATAAAGTTTGATAATTCAGGGCCAAATTACAAATAATTTTTTCCAGAAATAGCATTTCTCTCTTAATATTTTTCTTTTCTTAAATACACGCAACTCACCAGAATAATGCTGTCTGTACCCACGACAGAAGAAAAAATGCCCTCCAGGACAGAACCAAGCTACAGTACTGATAACCAAGGAAGGGAAACCAACACAAAGTCAAGAGTTGGGGAAATCAGTGAGCATGCAGCCTCTTCTAAAAGCATGGCTTTCTATTTAAGTGCATAACCAAGGCTTTGACATTCAACCACACACATAGGTGTAGTACGATTATTTCAGTGAACTAATAAAAAATACATTGTTGCCACAACAATAAAATAATAATTTGATGCAATAAAATTCAGAGACATCCCTAAAATTACCAAATACCATAATCAGATAAATATAGAAACAAAAATGGAAACTAAAGAGCTCCAGTCGAAGATCAAACACTTGTTCTTTTTCCAAGCTGGACAATTATTCCATTCAGCTGTTTAATTTTTTTTTTAATTGAATTGATTTACAGTGGAGGATCTGCCATGAATTAACCTCTTTTCCAGTTTTAAGTTTTTACCTCTAGGAGATAACACCCCACTGCCAAAAAAAACCCACTGCACCTTTTTCCACATGAATACTACTCTGTCTTCCTTCAATCTTTCCACCATTTCTGGCTCAGAAATTACACAAATCAGACTTCTGTCTTTAGTATTCCCCAGAAGACCTACCATTCTCATAATTGAAAACCATTTTAAACTGAAATGGCATTATGAGCATTGCTGTACAACTGAAATAGTATGCAAATTCTAACAATAGGCAGTATCATAATGCATGAGTATGGAAGTCCTAAAACATGACATTGACCGTGTTAATCCTAGAATCTCCTCCCCCTACTGAAAGCGTGCCTTTGCAGCTTTCATGTTCTCTTAGCACAGCTTTATTTTAGCACAGCAAATAAAGGGAAACTCTTTCTTCTTGATTCAGGCTGGTTTTCCTCCAGGTAGATGAACACTGAAGTAGAAAGAAATTGTCAGTGTCATACCCTGCTTGAATGAAATCACTATGCCTTATCACAGAGCAGAACCAAGAAATACATCAATAAATAAAGATGTATTATTCTAGACTGTCATTTTGGTTATTAGGGTAATGTATTCCAGAAGGAAGGGAGGAAGAATAGAGTGCTCTTCCAGTAAATATGTGGCTCTGCAGGTATTAACTGAGCAGAAATACTGTAGCAGAGCTCCAATTTGCAGAAGCCTGCAGCAAGGTTGCATTCACAATAAGGTCAGTAAAAAATGGCAAACACATTAGCAAGTAAGCTACTCCTATAAGTGTATGACACTTTTTCCATCAGTATTTTGTGGGAATTTAAACCACAATGATTTTATTATTTTATAAATCTAGGTTAGCATGTGTATAATGACATGTCAGTTCATGCAGAGTGTCAATATTAAATGCCAGTTTTGAATTCTATCAGGCATGTTATTAAAATGAAAACTGATTGACATTTCCAAGAAACATTAGCTCTCCTATAAGTAACTCAGACCAACCCCCTAAAGAGAGCAAATTATGTCCTCCTCAGTGTCCAGCAGTCCTCCTACACAAGGTAGGACCAACAACCCATTTCCACATACACCACATCTGGATTTAGTCCAATATGATTCTGTTATCTTTAAAACAGGTGTGCACACTACCACAGAGGTATTGGCCACCACTGGTGGAAAGGTCCAGAAATACCTCTGTCTGCAAAGGATATAGCACACAGTCACAGCTGAAGAGAAAAAAACTACCAAATTGATTTAAGTGTCATATAAAGCTTTGGCAGCTTGAGGAAGAGTAAGAATAACCTGTAAATGATCTGATCATTTCACTGTTATTTTTCATCTGATTAGTCAGTTAAATGGTTAAATCTTGGTGTTACTGAATTCAACCAGACTTGTGTCACTGACTTCAACAGGCTAAAGTATCTCCCACCATTGAGACCTTTTCTGAAACTGTAGTCAATAGAAATGTTATTAACTTGCATAATTGTAGAAAAGATGCATTATTACATCTACTAGTCAGTACACAATATGATAAATCACACTTCATTCAATATCCTGTAATTAAAAACACTTCTTTCAACATCAGGGTCATTTAATGCAGTGAGGCAGCACTCCCTTTCACACTGCACAAACACTGCCTGGCTAAAGGAACTGAAAACAGACCATACCTGTGGCACAGCTGAGGATGAGAGGTCACAGAGGGCCACCGAGGCATGGCTGGGCTCCTCCAGCTGAAGGCATTTCAGCAGGGAAGAGAAAAAAAACATGGCTTTGCTGGGTCTGCAGAATAGGTTGTGAGTGACAGGAGGGATTACAAGGGTCAGTGAGTAGTCATGTGTGAGTGCAGCTGAAAGGAGTTTAGGAAATCTTAGAAACTGTTAGTGGGAAAGGGATGACAAGTTTTCAGGGGGAGGAAGTGGATGAGATGCCAGCATGGTTCCAAAGACCATGACCAAGGCTCTTGTTCCAGGTCTTCTCTTCAGCAATAATTTTTTTTTTTTTTTTAACTTAGCTCTGTCTAAAGCTCTCACAAGATGTCTCTGATTACTTCTCTGGGCATTTATAAATATAAAAAGGTAAGATCTTCTTTCATAATCACAGATATTTGTCTTCCATACACATACCTTTCCCATATGTAAACAGCCTAGAAAATCCAGCCATTGGCTGCCTGCTTCTTGCAGAGCTAAAATGACATAAGGTATTGACACAAGTCCCTGAACCAATCCATCAAAAACTGTCAAGAGAAGGCAGTGGTTACTAAAGCTACTGTATACTTTACACAACTAATATAGCAAGAAGAGAGTTCCACCAATTTCAACTGGAGTTTAGGGCAAGATTAAGTAGAAGAAGGTGCAAAGTAAATGTCTGATATTTACAGGAAATGTGACAATTTATTAGAAGCCGTGACAAGGAGAAAAACTGCTCTGGCTCTGTACCCAGAACAAGTGCAAAGAACTGGAAGGTGAAGGCAGTGTGCACCAAAGCCCAAAATTCTCAATCGAAGGGGCAGGTAACCAGCTGCCTCCCCTTAAAGAGCTTTCTGCCACTGGCCAACACTACCACTGCTTTTTACAGAGCAAGATGGGTATTTTTAGCCAGCTCTTGTTTCATGCAGTCCCATCAGTCACCCCTGCATTTATTGAACCTATTCCACTGAGAGCACAGCTGCTCATTTTGGGATACAGGGCCTTCCTTCCCCCTTTTCCCCCTCCTTACTGCTATTATCACTATGCATATGACCTCAGAAATCAGGTATCTGTTTAGAAGTGCCTACAGTGGCTGCATTTCCACCTCACCTTCAATTTATCCTGCCCACAGACCTGCATCCTGCCTCTCATCTGCTATGGTGCATATGCTTATCCAGGTCTGCAGCAGCAAGGATGGGGCTTCCCTGGAGCTACACAGTGGATCACCTGCAGCAATGACTGTCTAGTCAGCAAAGGTAACAGCATTACAACAAAGAGTTCTGGTTTACATTAGGAAGCTATTTTTCAATGGTTGTCACACCCAGGTTTCAGTGTTTGAACTTATCTCTATTCATTGCTCTTCTAGGAATTTCTAAAAGTTTGATATGAAGCATGGCTCTGTCTCGCCACAGAAGAGAGCAGCACAAACTCCTTTAGCTCCTTTACACTCCAACTGGAGATACTGTTAGGGTAGGGGGATTTTTACAGACTTATTATTAGATATTGAAAAAAACTTGCTCATTATTGATTAAACAGATGTGCCGTTCTAGAGTGCATAGATATTTTGGGTTTGTTTTTGATGAAGAGGACTATCTTCACCATTAATAAATAATTATCCATTTAAAATAAGATGTAGATATAAAAACTTTGAGTCACTTACTGCAGTTGGAAATTACTGATGAGTACTGTTGATTACCACTGCAGTTTTTTAAAAAGCTTTAAGATTAAGAGACATTCACTGCTCTTCTTCTGTCAGGTGCCTCAAAAAGAAACCATGAGAAGAGACACACAATGAAAAACAGCAGGTTATAGCACATGAGACTCCTTATTAAAAACATAAAATGCCTTTCACTCTTGCTTTTATTAAGTCTACTTTTCAAGCCAAATGAAAGTTAGGTGAGCCGATTATAATACAAGTCACGTCTAACTATTTCATTATCCACGTCCTGCAGCACGATAGCCCACAGAATACCTTTTGAAAGCTCTGGAGTGACGGCAGCAGGTTGAATATAATGAACAGTGTTACAAATGGGGACATGAGACGACAGGTCTGGTGAAGAAGGAGTCTCCTGGAAACTGTATGGCTGTAATTACTGAGTGCTGGTGCTGTCTCAGTTGGCTTTGAACAAAGGTAACCGCCTTCAGCAAGTTATATTTCCTCAGCTAGCTAAAATGAAACCAGTCAGAGATACAAATATTTATGATACACAATACATAACCAAAGTCATTGTCTGCTTTTATTACTTTATTTTTGTTGTCGCTCTGAAGCCTCCCACATCAACAGCACAAGAGAATTAAAGAGTGAGGCATTGAATTATTTTTAAATTAGACTTCCAAAACTAGAATGTTGAAGTCATACTTACAGGAAGATAAAATGCTCTTATTCTGGGCACTTTGCTTGCATATCACCTTTGTTTCTCAATAACTCATTCAGTTTGTTGTCAAAGAATCTGTCAAGCAGAAGTCAGTGAGAGCTGAGACCCCCTCCTTGCATGTGAGCACCCCTCAACAAACACCCAGCAGGAATAGTTTGGTAATAAAGGGAGCATCTGGTGCAAGCAACATTGGAGAGAGCAAGACTAAGAAGAAAGCTTGGGTTAATCTATGTTTTCTTATCTGTGATCTGTTAAATCTCAGAAATGGGCTCACTTGCCCATACAGTAAAATACCAGAGAACAGCAATCATGTCATAATTAGATAAGACACAATGTGAGAAAGAATATCTCTGTTGAAGTTATTTCTGTTATTATCTGCATGCCCCAACTACTGTTTCCCTCTTACCTCTTTTCCTGGAGAATCATAAATTCTGAAAATTCATTTCCCAACACTAGTGATCATCATTAGGTTGTATAGGAGAGAAGCTGGAGCTATTTTATCATTTTTCTTCATCTTTATACCAGTTACAGTTTAATGCCTGCTGGCAAGTAAGTACCACACAGCCACTCACTTGCTAACTCCCCCAGGCAGGATGGCAGAGAGAATCAGACAAGTAAAAGTGAGAAAACTTGTGGGTTGAGATAAAAACAGTTCAATTGGGAAAGTAAAAGCTATACACACAAGCAAAGCAAGAAATTCATTCAGTACTTCAGGCAGGCAGGTGCTCAGCCATTTCCAGGAAAGTCAGGCTCCACTGTACTTAGTTGTGACTTGGGAAGACAAACACCACCACAGAATCATTGAGGCTGGAAAAGATCTCCAATATTATCAAGTGCAACCTTTCACCTAATACCACCATGCCCATGAAACCATACAGCTGAGTGTAATCACCCCAAACACCTCTCCTCCTTTCTCTTTCCCCAAGTTTCATGCACTGAGCATGACTCCATATGGTCTGGGATATCCCTTGGATCAGCTGTCCAGGCTGTGTCCCCTTCTAATTCTTCTGTATACCTAAT
The DNA here is from genome assembly GCA_013401135.1 of Cettia cetti. NCBI lineage: Eukaryota > Metazoa > Chordata > Aves > Passeriformes > Sylviidae > Cettia > Cettia cetti. The sequence goes on along the minus strand of VZUI01048205.1, from coordinate 9,638 downwards.
CCCCTCACTGGTGGAGTAAGGTGAGGAACAGAAATGGCCTTTGCTGTGTAAGTGCTGCTCAGCAATAGCTAAAACACCCCTGTGTTATCAACACTGTTTTCAGCACAAATCCAAAACACAGCCCTAGAGCGGCTATTGTGAAGAAAATTAACTATGCCCCAGCCAAACCCAGCAAAATATCATATTTTTTCATGGTCAATTATTTAAAGAAGACAAAAAACCACAAATAAAACCAAAATGGGTTCACAGTGGTAAAATGAAAAGTACTACGAGTTAAAAAAAAAAAAAAAAAAGCTTTATAATGAGCAATTAAAAAGAAGGGAAAGATAAGTAGTAAAGACATGAATAAAGATGATACAATATGACATAAAATATAATGAATGGAATGAGAGAGGTCAGCCAGGTGCACCTGTACAACTCCTCAATGTTTTCAAAGATTTCATATCACACAATGCTCTCAATGATACAAGAAGGCAATATGTTTTAGAGTGGACAACACGACACATAGAATGAGCCTGCAGAAGCTACTGCATTAGTATTTGAGTTACACCCAAAAAACCCAGAAATTCATTTTATTTGTGGGTGACCATTACCTTTCACTGTGGAGGCACAGAATCACCCACAGCAGTTCTCAATTACCCATCAGCCAGTTATGGCTCTGTTATTGTCACAGCACAAACATGTTGGGAGCACACATGAAAACTGCTCTGCAGAAGTGAACTAGCAAAGAATGAAACATCAAAGCTTTTACATATAGACACTGTGAAAGAAAAGCTATTTTACCACTTTTATCACAACAGGAAAGCAGGAAAAAAATTCAGCACAGGTTTACAAGGCAAAATCAGAGCCCACACTCTCCATCCCACTTTCACAATGCTGCAAGACCCACATTCTCATTTAAGCCTTATGAATGAGAAATTCATTTGAAAAGGGTGTTTCTGTATTACTCTGTACTCCCTGAAGAGGCACAACCAAAGCCATAAAGGAAGGATCCTTTGCCAGGTCAAGCATCAAATTTGGGGTGAGTCCAGGACTAATGACAGGACAAGAGGACACAAGTTTTAGTCACACCAGGGGACGCTAAGGTTGGACATTAGGAAAAAATTCTTCACTGAAAGGGTGATTAGACATTGGAATGGGATGCCCAGGGAGAAGGTGCAATCGCCATCCCTGGAAGTGTTTAACCAAGACTGGACATGGCACTGATGTCTGGTTAATATGGTGATGTTGCGCCGTCTGTTGGACTTGATGATCTCAGAGGTATTTTCCAACCAAATTGATTCTGGTATCCTGTGGCTATTTGGGGGGTCAAAGTGACAGAATTGCTGAGTCCTATCCAAAGAGTGGCTGCTGTGGAGTCCTGCTTGGCAGACCCCAAACAGGTAGTAGTGACTGCTGAGCTCCAAGGACGTGTGAGATGAGGAAACAGGGTCCTGCACAGTTGAGTGCATCAAAGGGAAAGCAGGTGTAGAGCTTGGCAGATTCAGCCAATGAGGTCACATGTCAGAAGCCAGACATGTAAGTAAGCATAAACTTCCTAGGAACAAGAGTGTCGTGGAAGCATGGCATACACTGACACTAACCCACAAGATAACTTTTGGTGGATCACACTGTGTGTGTAGCTATGGATGGTGAGCAGCCATTGTATGCAGCCCTGCATGCAAGACAGTCTCCAGTGCAACTAACTCATCTTTTCCCGAGGAACACCCACACTTTTACCCTGCCTACCAACCTTCCAAAGCACTGCAGGACAAAAAAAATACAAGACCTTCATACTAGACATACTAGAAAAGAGTGACTGACAGTAAAACTTCACACAAATAAACAAAAGTAGAGAAAAGCAAGTCTAACTGTCGGCACATATTCTCTAATACTCCCCCAGAGGCTCACATCTCACCACTGCTCTAACTACTGTGTCCTAAAGGCCTCTGTGCTGCAACTACAGCTCTGGCTTTTTTAACAGATTCCTGCCCTCCATCACACCTATTACCACACTACATCCTCCCACTGCTACTCTAAGCACCTTCTATTCACAGTATTGACAATGGGCAATTTCACAAGGGGGGCAAAATAAAGCAGCCATGCTTAGTCTGGAGCAAACAAATTTACTGACTGTAAACTATGTTCATACTGTTGGTACTACTTAAAAGTGCTCGGCACTGCCAGCGCCCTGGGAGGCTGGAAACCAACCCTGACTGAGATGTTAAATTTCAGCTTCCCTTTCCTCCTGTGCAAGCTCTAAGTATCCTGCAGGTCACAAAAGGTAAATACAGCTGAAATGTCAACCCATTTACTTTCTAGGTTTAAGCTCTTGAATGCTCCATCTCAGCTGGTTGGCACAGAGCATCAGGAAGCCACAAGACATGCTTCAACACTTGACGCGGAAAGCAGCACAGGCCCCAGGCTGCACAGGCATGGAGTCCTGTGGAGCTGCTGCCTAGCCCAGGCACCCTTTCAGCAGAGCCTCCTTGCTGAGAGCTGCCTTGCTTGGGCAGACACAATTTAACCCAAACCTCAGTGCACTGGGGAGGCAGGATGGGTGAGGGCTGCCTGGGTCATCAGGTCTGCTCTCCCACCATCAGGCAGCCAAACCTTTTATACCTTTTCCTATCAAACCACATCTTAAAACTACTGGAGTAGGTAGAAGAAGGCAAGATAAGGTACTGCTATTAGACTGAAATTATTGCATCTAAAACTGAGAAATGCTGTTAACCTGTGCTACTAACAGGACAACTGAATTTGGTTTTGGAAAAAAAAAAAACTTTCATAAGGAGCTGTCCAGCTCAACTACAGATAAGCAGTATAGTACAGCTTCACTCCAAACACAAACACCAGGTGATTTCAATCACTGACTCCTAGATAAAATATTCAAACAAATGAAGTGACAAAGAAGATTGAGAGTCTTTTGCCATCTGATAACAGTGTGTCGTGCATGCTTACTGAGGGCATTATTAACACACACACATACACCCAGTGATGAAGACTGGAAGGTTTTCTATATACAATATGAGTTAGTAAATTTTTTCATAGGAGAGTCATTAAGGCATTTCCTATGGATTTTTAATGGTAATGTTTTATATGACTGATAAGGAGGGTAAATGGCTTTTGCCAAATCACTTCTTGGTTGTACCAAATCAAATACAACAAAAATATCTATCAGGACAGAGGCACCTGCTACCTTGTGATTTTTACTGCACAAACCATTTTAGGTCAGACTTATGAAAATTTTGACTGAAAGAAAAAACTCAGATTTAAGGCTTCTGGATTTTTCCTAAAAGTAAGGTGGCACTGGAAGAACTACACAAATAAGGAAATCAGCCTGAAACCTGTATCAGTAAAGGCAAAAGCAATCTCAGCTGTGTTCATCACACAAAAAAAAAAAAAAAAAGTTCAAAAACTTCACCTGAACAGTTTAAACAATATGTGCTCTGTACTACTAGTGGTAACTATCCACTGGCTGACATTTAAGTGACCTGGATGTCCAAGAGTGATTATTCTTGACATCATGTCTCAAAAATCATTTAGGTAAAGGTTTATATTTCTATATTTCTGATCAAAAACTTAGGATGCAACTGAGAATACATGGCAGAGCACATTTACCCGACAAAAACTTATACTAGGAAGCAGTTGCAATCATTTTGAGCAGAGGTTCTGAAAGAGGAAAAACAAAGAGCAATATAGGCAGTAATTGCTAATGTTAGTCCATTCAGACAGTATTATCTTTTATCTGCAGACTGCCTGTAAAACTCCCAGTAATGACTTCGTAGGCAAGGCAACAAGCAGTATCTTTTCCAACTTGGTTCTTAGCTAAAGACTATCCCTTCCTATATGCCACCTCACTTATATTGTTCATACTGCTGTTGCTACCAAGTGTGTTATGCTGCCAAGTGTGCTGAAGAATTCAGCATCTGTTACGTATCTTTTCCCTGTTTAGGGTAAACAGCATGTATTTATCAAGAACCCATCTCTGTTGATTAACCACCCTGTTTCTCCCTTGCTTCCCCATTTGCAATTTGCTTCCATAAAATTTCTGCCTGGACTAAATCTTTGCCTGCACATACCATATGGCACAATTATATAAATGAGACAAGATTAAGTTAATTGATTGTATTAGACCTTATGAAACAGATTTTAAGTTCAATGATGAGCATTTTTTCACCTATGCAGAACACAGAGGTGTCACCCAAGCCATGGAGCAACAGGCTCTTGCACATCCAAGTTATTTGTGCATGGAAGAGAGGAATTCTTCCTTTCAGAAACTGGAGATGAAAGAATAGCAGTCTTTCTATGCATAATTGCTTTATGAAACTGTATTTGTCTCCCTGAAGTGTACATACCTAGGTACTCACACAGCCATATCTAGAGCTCAAAAGATATGTGAAGACCTCAACCAAGCAAAGTAATGAAAATCCTAAGAGTCCAGCAATCACATTGCAGTAGCTTTACTCACTGAGAAATTAGAATCAGGCTGAGAGAGACTGCAAACAAGTGACTTTCTCTGTCTTTCCTAGTGGTTTTTTTGGTTTGTTTTAATTACATCATTCTGGGATGTAGGAATACACACAAGCCCCACAAGCATCTCTCATGCAGTTTTACTATCGGTTATGTCTAGCCCCTGACAAATTTTCTTGCATCACCTGTGATGAAATCTGAGTAAAAGGAAAGCTGTCACTTTAATACAGCTTCCAAATCACACATAAGGTATTTTAGAAGAGAAGGTTTTATATATATTCAAAGAAAAGAGCAAATATGAAGCATTTTTCTAGGCAAAGAGAAAAAAAAATCATAAAAAGAATCTTAACATGCAGTTAAAAAAAAACATAAATACAGAGCTGCTGTTGAGCATGGACGTAAATCAGATGCTGGTATGCTCCCTGCTGCTTATGTGTGGTGTTGCTCATCACTACCATAATTTATACATGGAAAAAAAGTTCTTATAAAAAAACTAGAGTGCAACTGATTTCAATGCAAATTCAGGAATATAAACGATGATGCTCACAAACAAATATTTTGTATCAAGGTCACTGAGCAAATGGGAATTCTCAAAAAGCATGACCAAATCCACTTATATAAGAAAACATCAGTTTCAAGGATTTGTTAACTTCTAGTAATTCATACAGTAGGTACAGGAGTTTTCAATTTTTGTTTATAGAATACAAAGCATATTAGCTGAACATTCATGATTTTTTTTAATGAAACTTCACATGACCTATCACTTTGTCATTTTGCATTATTTTTATTCTCAAAACGTAAATATTTCCAGACGGAAACATCATCACTTTCCAAATATTTCTAGAGCCCTTCATACTAAACCTTGCAAAGTAGTTAATCTTTCATATTTTTTTCTTTCCTCTCTCTTGCAGTACAGAAAGAACCACAAGAAATACAGGTTGAAATTCCAAAGCAAAAGTTGGCTCTGCATCAGTGAGTCCTTGCCCTTGGTGAGTACAAGGTACTCATGAGCTCCAAGGAACCCAGTCCTCCCAGAGACAGTCCTTCCAAGTTAGACTGGGGCACCTGTCCCCTTTAAAAGCAAATAAACTTTTAACTCCAGCCTTTCCTATATGACGTGGCTCATAACAGAGCAGGGAGCATTCATGAATGCTCCAGAGAAAAGTGGTTTGCTGTTGGATCAGGTTTTTTCTCAGCAAGAAGGGTTAAGGCTCTGTCTTCCAGAGAACCAGAAAAAATAACCTAAGACTGGTGGCAATCCTGCTCCAAGAGAGTGGAGGAAAATTCAAAACAAAAGAAATAAATGCAGTTTGCAATGTCAAGTCATTACCAAGAGAAAGATTGTGGGGTAAAGCGCTGCCTGAGCACACAAGCTTGGGACTGCCAGGCAAGGCAGCATTTCCTTACTGGGTGCAGGGAAAGGCTGTACACACGCTCCAGGTAAACAGAGCATCACATCAAAGGCACACCTGACTCCACCAGCCATTTTCCTGCCTAATGGGAATAACCTGGAGGACCCCAAATGCTGCCTAACAGCTTGGATCAAAGAGGACAAAGAAATATTTGCTATATTCCTGCAGAATTGGAGTCTGCACCACAACGAAGATAAAAGAGTATTTGTTTGTCCTCATTACATGAAGCTTTTTCAACAAAATAATTAACTGTAGCATAACAGAAAGCTTCACTGGATAAGAATTTTTAAAGCATGTGTTGAAATCCAACTACTGAGAATAAATTTGAAAGGCCATGTAGGAATATGGAAAAAAAAAAAAAGATGTGAGGCTTTTTTTAGAACTTTATTTTTTTAATATTTTCTACCCTCTTAAAAGCATAACCATCAAAGCAAATAAAAGTTTAATAAGTAAAAAAAAAACATTTTAAATGAAAAACCGTGATTAACTTATTAAGATCCATTAAGTGTATAATTACAAGGATTCTGTTACATTAAGATACCAATTTCTTTAAAGCTAGAAATAATACCTGCTGAAACTTTAATTATTTAAATGAGAAGAGAAAAAGGCATGTTATCTTCTCTGACAAAGATTAAAATCAATTTAATTGCTTCTCTGCTGCATTGACACGATTCTTGCTGTGAGTCAAGCAACCAAAAAGGGAAATTAATACTGCAGCTGTTAATCAAGTGATATTTGTGTGCTTCATCTTATTATAGCAGGAGCAAGAATAACTACTACTTTGGAGAGTTTGTCCACACTATATTTCTTTTTTTTTTTTTGCTTGAAAAAGCATCTTTACTTAATTTGAGTTGCAGGCATCTCCAGGTGACACGCAGCCTGAGAAGATTGCATGTTACATTGTTTGATCCCTTCATAAAAATTGTTCTTCCAAGAGTAAGGTTTATTTCAAATTAAATTCACCCTCAGGTATCTGACTCGCCAATATGAAATTACCAAGCCACACCAAAAAGGGATAGAAACACAGCTGGAGGAGAAGGTTGCCTATGAATCATACTTTCAAGGAAGAAAGCAGGTCAAAGAAATCAACAATTTCAGTAAAATTAGAACATGCATTTGAAAACACGTAACAGCTCAGCACACAGCACAACCATGGCTTCTATCTGCTGATTTAAAAATGTTTATCCTTGCAATGCCTTTGTTAAACCTCTGCACCAAGTGAATATTCAGCAACACCTACAGTCAACAAATTAATGTATCTGATTGTAAGAAAAATGGTATTGTGGGATATTTATGAGTTCTGAAATACAAACCTGTGTGGTGCCTCATCATCTCTTATCAGCCCTTGTTAACTTTACAGATGATGAGAAGCACCAGAATAACTGAGGTTGTCAAAACTAATAGATCTCACAGGCTCGGCACCAGCACAGTGCAGTTCCATCTACAGTCCACTTTTGAGAAATTTTAACTCCTTCACATCTCTTCCCTGAGCAGGAACCAATTCCACTACCTGGGCTGTTATTTACGGTTGGCACTACCCTAGATATTTCAGGAAGAGCAGGCAGCACTTTTGGGAAAGAACTTGTGTTTAGTGGCAGAAAAATACAAAGCAGGTCAATTTAAATAAAACCTAAAGTACTGTCTGGATTCTACTGGAAATTCCAGGATCTGGGAACAGCAAAATAAAGGTAAATTTTTTTGAGAAGGGCTTTTCTAGGAAAGTAATTAAATTAATATTTGCTAACAGAGTAGAACTGTTTGTAACACTAATTCTTCACTTAATGCACTAGCAAGCATTAAATAACTAGGTACAGAGTTAAACGACCAAAACTGGTTTGAGTTTTGTTTATTGCAACGAGTCAGTGAACATGAGCCAAACCTCTTTTCCTTCTATATTACTTGGGCAGTTTTATTTTAATTTAGTGCTTTAAACTGGGTATGTGGTCACTTCACAGCCCCTGCCATGGCTGACTGTGCTGCTTTCAGACCACCAGGTTATATTCAGTTTGGCCAAAAGTGGCTATGATGGATCCCAAAGGCTATTTTTTAAGAAAGAAAAGCTTCAGTGAGTTTTGATACCAGACTGCAGAAACCGGCCTGAGTGTGGGTTGTGAAAGACTCCCAGAGCTCAGATTTCTTGAAACCAAAAGCCAAGGAGCCCCATTAAAAGGGATTTTGGCTCCATTTTAAGATCTTGCTGATAGGCTCAGGACTAGGTCTCTTTTTGAATGTTATCTTCTGGTTCACTGAGAAGAAAAATTTTAAAAAAAATTGAAAAAAAGAAAAAAAAAAAAACCAAGCCTCTGGGACACCCCAGTTAACCAGCCATCATTACTGCCTCAATTTTATTTTCTACAGCGAGTGATGGAGCTCCCTCCATCATCTTGGAATAACCTTGGGAAAACTCCCCTAACAAGACACACAGACAAACTTTCACCAGTACAAGAAGTGTGTTTCACCTGTGCACATCCTGCCACCCTCAAGAACCCAGTCTGGAAAGAGACTGGAAACATTCTGGACAGAATGTCTCTGCACACAATGCCAGAGAGGAAGGAAAACATCAGACAAGCCACTAAGGATGCTTGAGAACACAGCAGCAATCCACGGCAAGTTTATTTACTGTCTCATAAAAACTTGGTACATAGAAACCTGAATTTGTAAGTCTCCTGGAGGATTTGCAAGCTCCCCAAGGAGCTGCAGGAAGTGGAAGAGCAGCAGAGCAAGTTGCAAGGCACCTATGCACCGGGGCTGCAGGGAATGCTGCAAATCCAGATAGCCTGGCATACTGTGGAGCAGCACAGCGGGACCTTGGACAAGAGGCCAAGAAATTCAAGTTGCTATTCAGCAGGGAAACAAAGCCAAAGAGTCCAACATCATCAGCAAAGCAGATTTTCTTCCCTGCATTAGATCAGACTCAAAGGGAGATGCTAGTGACACCAATAAGGACAGAACATGAGCAAGAGTCACTGCAACTATGCAGAAGAAAATAAATCTGTCATGGAGCTGAGACAGCAATAACAGCAAGCTCTCACTGTGCCTGGCAGGCACGGGCATTTCTGCACGTGCTCACAACACACCCGCAGGCTCAGATGGGAGCCTCAGCTGAACATGACACTACCGGGGGCTCAGAACAAGCCACAGCATCAGAGAAAAAGTTTTCACTCATCTGACACAGCAAACAAATATATCCAATAACCATCATGTCCTCTGGGGTGTGTAGCAGAACAAAAAAAAAAAAAAAAAAAAAAAAAAAAAAAAAAAAAAAAAAAAAGAAAGAGGTTTAGAGAAGGAGATTGATAGAATGAGTCCAATCTTATTTTCCACAAAATGTGACACAGCAAGCTTCACTTGCTCTGATGCCTGTCTGAGGGTCTTTGTCACTAAGAGACAGTCTGTCCATTTTCTAGGCGAAAGTGGGATTGACTTTAGTGGTTTCTTCTCTTAAGAGTCTTAAATGTAATCCTGCGTATCCAGGAATAAACAGACGTGTTCCATCTTGTTCGACAAGGATAACATTATGTTGCCTCTCTTCTTCCCCTCACATCTTGTCCATCCTACTTCTAGCTGTAGCACGCCGCAGGAATAGAAGTTCTTGGTGCGTGCTGTGAAAGCCATATGTTTGGCAGCAACTTCTTTCAATCTACATGGTTACACCCCAGTCAGTCAGGGTACCATTATCATTAATATTGGTCTGTATGTGGCCAAACACCTTACCAGTCTGAGCAATTGCTTAGAAATTAAAAAAAAAAAAAAAAAAAAAAAAAAAAAAGCTAA